>JAOSYY010025572.1:0-55327 GCA_025727935.1 Hebomoia glaucippe | reverse complement strand
ATTTTAGAATAAAATTTTTAAAAATTACTCATATCCACAATTGTCATACTGCACTTAAAAATCTGGATTAACTGTCTATTATAAAAAAAAACTTTAGTTTAAAAAATGTTATTTTATATTCCCAAATATATGTGGAATTGGGGCAAAATGAAATTCTTTATAATTATGAAAAAAAAATTACATATATTAAAAAACTGCTATATTTAAATTCTATTGAGTTACAACCAACATACATAGTTGTTTATGCCATAAAATTTATAAAAATATATATTTAAATACAAAATGTTACAATCCTAACTTAAGATGGCTTATATTGTTAATGTGATACTTATTTATTTAAATAACAATATTATAATATCACAAACATTTTTATTTAATAGAAGTGTACTTTTAAATAGTATTAGAAATTTGTAGTTTTCTTTAGTATTCATAATCATCTCCTTCCAGTAATAATGGACTTTGATCCTGAAAAAAAAGCTTATCAAAACAAATTCTTATAAGAGCTTACAGTAAAGAAATCCTAGTATTGTTCAATGTATGGAACAAAATGTTTGTTATATCAACACACTATTAATGATTATTTCAATTTCAGTGGGATCAATATACTACACTACACATACCATATTGCTTCCACTGTTCATTATATAACCTTCTATATACTTGTATATAATCTCATAAACATTAATGTTAAGTATTTACTTACTGGATCATTATTTACAATTTTGTAAATATTGCTTTTTTTCTTTGTAACCAGTGATAAATTAAGTATAAACCAAAAAAGTGAAAAAGCAATTAGCATCATTATACCGCACAATACTGCAAACACCACAATCTGAAAAAAATATAGAGGTAAAGCCAACATACACTATTTTTTTGGATCTACTAATTAGATATATTTAAGATATTCTTCTCATTGCCTTACAAATCTTACAAAAATGGTAGAATAAATGACACATGAAAAATAATCTTACCATGATAAGAGTTGGGGCTCGAGATTCATATTTACACTCGCATATTGGGCAAAAACTTGCAGCGATTTTCCTAATTTCATTGCTCACATGAGGCATAACAACAAAATCGCAAGAACTGAAATGACAATTACAACAATGTAAATTGTAACAATATTATATACTTAGAAGTCTATAATGAAGCACTTGTTATACCTTCTGATATTTTGTAAATAATTTCATTGTCAAATTTAATATGAATTTTTATATAGATGAAATTTTGCAGATATTTTGATATCTTGTAGGAATTATAAGTTTAGTTAATATTACAATTGCAGATTTGATTAACAACTAATCAAGTATTAAATGAATGTCTCACCATTTATTTGATGGTCCAAATGAGATATACAGTGTTTTGTCTAATTTAAATGAGTTATTAAAAATTAATGCTTGGCTTGGGCAAACACATCGGCATTTTTGATCTTCAAAAAAAGCCTGTTTAAAACATACAGTAACACCTTTGTCATTCAATATATTTATATTTGACTATATTTGTGTAATGCTTACCAATAATCCAGGCCTAATAAACAAGCAAAGTAAAAAAAATATTTTAGTAATCATTTTTAACTTGGCAATTGCAAATATGATCGTTAGCAATGTGTTCTGTGCTAATTGAGACAGAAATAAATAATAAAAATCAAATCTTTAATAGTTAAATATCATGAAGGGAGAGAATAAATCTGAACATCTAAATTTGAAAAAATGCTATTTGGAAAATTGTTCAGAGCCCGAGGATAATAACATCTGAATATAATCATACATATATTGCACATTGAAGTTAAAAATAATGTTAAATTGTATATTATGTACACTTATTAACTTACTTTCGAGTTTAGACTGAATCACATTTGACTTACTTATGTTTATCTGTATTATAACTGATTGACACTTGACAACTGTCAACGTCAATTTCAAAGAAATTTCTTTAGTGCCTATGTTAAATCGGAAATCCTCCAAAAAGCGCAAGTGTAGATACGCTGTACTTTATACGGAATACGGATAGCTATTTGCCGTGTTGTAATCGATTACCGGCACGAAGCACGCTAAAACCCAGATCAACGATAGCGCCATCTATGTAGCGCCCACCTAATAAAAAGTACAAACTACGGCGGTAAATTTAAAATATCATAAGTTCAAATATTCAATAATTTTAAAGGTGCTTATGTAAAAAAAACAGCTATTTTTAGCTTAGAATTGTTAAAATTTAACTCATAATTCATAGTATTGTTTAGTTACATAAATGATAAATATTAATGTATTTGAATGTTGATTTCATAACTCTGGTTAATTAAAATAATAAATATTTCGTTCCATACATCCAACAATACTTAAATTTATTCTTCGATTATAGTTTTTCTTCACATGTTTTGTTTCTTGTCCTTAGAATATTGGTGAAGACTTAGATATGTTATTTTGCACATAACTTACAACAATAGCAGACTCAAAATAAGAAATCGATGTGTATGAAATTCCACACCTATCAAACCAATGATCAATACTATAAAGAAACTAACGTGCCCAGAACATGCAGTTGGTTGTAATTTAATCACAAGTTTAACACAGTGTAGCTGCAAACAACTTTCAACAAGGTGCACTGCTCGGCTAATATTTATTCTCTTCTTTTAAAATAATAAAATATTCACTGTAAAGTGTTAATTGAAACTACTCAAGAGGTAAAATAATAGGTTCTAGAATGCGTATAATATTAAATCTTTTGGTTTTGGTTGCAATTTTAATTCTCGTATATGGAGACTCTAAAGAACGTAGCGGTGAGTAAAATTTAATAAACTAGTTAGTGTATAATATATGTACATTTGGTATATAAACATTACTTTTCTACAAAAAATAGTACTTACGTATTAAGGTTTGCCTGGTATTATACGTGACCTATTAATGGATGTCCTCAACCA
Source organism: Hebomoia glaucippe (assembly GCA_025727935.1). Classification (NCBI taxonomy): domain Eukaryota; kingdom Metazoa; phylum Arthropoda; class Insecta; order Lepidoptera; family Pieridae; genus Hebomoia; species Hebomoia glaucippe. Next base: position 52,410 of record JAOSYY010025572.1, on the reverse strand, counting down.
TTCCAATAGCTGGTATTATTCAATTGCTCTATATAAAAACGGTGTACAATGAATATGAATGAAAAACTGCGCATGCGGCAATCGATTATCAGGTTATTTTGTAGTTCCCTAACTTTAAAATAATATTTTAATGCATTAGTTAAGTATAATTTTTATTTATAATCAAATACTAAAATTGTGTCAAAAAATACCTCAAACAAATAAAGTCCCTTATATTTTTAGATGACTACAAGTGTATACTTCCAGAACTAACGTTAGATGATTTAAATTTAGATATGAAGCAGTTTTTAGAAAACTTTGCCAAAGTAAAAGAGGTAAAATTTACATATATCCTATTTAATCAATGAAATGTTATGTCCTGAATGGTTTATTACAAACGTTACTTTCCTATTTAGATAAAATTTCCGATATCGTTTGGACCACTGCCGGAAAAGTATATCTGCAAATTAAAATGTGTTGATGGATATTGGGTAGGTCCATTGTGTTCCAGCTCTCCAGGTATTTTGAATATGTCAAAATGTGAACTTTGAAAGAATACATTTTATTAAACTAAGCAGTATTGTTTTAGATGGCAGATTCAAAACTCTTTTAAAGGAATGCACATATAATAATGACTACCCGTTATTATTAGTTTCGTTCAAAAGTTCTTCCATAGAGGTTAGTTAACGAACGTTGTTATAGTAGTGATATAAAAATTTCAATAAATTTTGTTGTTGCTCAGTAATTTATGTAAATACTTAAAAGTTAGAAAAAATATTTATATTAGTCTTCTATTAACAGAATGATACCAATTTTCCGCATAACACGACAGTAACTGCTAGATGTAAATACTTTGGAATGTATAAATTAAAAGGAGAAAATGAAATACGTTGTGAGAACGGCGAATGGAGACCTAAATTTCCAGAATGTGTCCCGACTACAGTTATCACAAATTTTACAGGTGAGCAAAAAATTAAATTTCCATAAGTAGTATATACAAAAATAATGTATACATAGGTATATTATAATAAATCAGTAGAAATAGGGTGTCTTTACATTCAATAAATTTATTTAAAACAAAATATAATAGACACCTAGAAATGCTTGACAAAGGGGAGCCAAGCCGGTGGCAAAAGCTAATATTATATTGTTGTAAAATAATATCTAGAATACTAGAACTACAGTCATATTTTACTAAAACCTTGATATCGTTTTTATTTGTGTTGTAAATATTTACTTATCTATAAGAGTGTTGCTTTTAGGAGATGCCCCCCCAACAGTGCGGTATGAAGTGGCTAGTGGATCTGCTATTGTACAACCGAATGGAGAATTATACGTCTATCCTGAAAGCACAATTTGGCTTGATTGCATGTCGCTAAGGACTAGCGGTGAACCGGAGTGGACCTGGACGCATAGCATGGAAAACTATAAAACAGGTTATGGTTCTACTTAGTTCGAGGCAATTATATAAATATAAAATACGCGAAAAGCTTCCTACAGATATTATTTTTTGAACATCTACCTACGTTATGAATTCATAGAAAATAATGTTTTAATTAAGTGTCCTATGATGAGACTTGCAAAACTTGGAACAACTAGAATACTAAAATAATTTCATAAAAATTAGGCACTTGGTTAAAATTCCCTTAATGAACGTAAATTTCCTAACTATATCTCTGCCTTAGGTTGGCTGAACAGTCATGAAAATATATTTCGCATCACTCTACCAAAACTTGCTATTCGGTTTAGTGAGACTTTCACCTGCGCCACACCTGCTGGAACCACAAATAAGATGTCCATTAGAGTTGTTAGTGAGTTGATTGAAATAATTTTTCTAGAATCTTGTCTAGTACCATATTTATAGTAAATGTTTATTTATAGTTTTATTAAATTGTAGTTCTTTGCATTTACAACTGGTATTATTTGTAGGTGTAAACTGTGATCCTCTTAAAACAACATCATCGCCAATGCGACAATACACTACGGGCAATAAGCTTGGCAATACTGCTCATTTTAGCTGTGAACCGGGCTATCATCTCAATGGCTCTCCGCAACTACATTGCATGGGAGATGGTAGTTAAACTAATAATAATATTGTGATAACATTAATAGCATCCAGCAAAGCACTTATCCTGACAGCAGAGGTATAGCGACAGTAGGCACACGTTCCAAATATCTAATTGAAATGTGCTTATTTTTATGGAGTTCGTACCTGCGTACGGTCAGTCCGCCTCAACGCTTTCAATTATGTATTAAATTGCCATAGTTGTATATTCATTACTGCTCGAACGAGTTTTTATGTTACAATGAAAATTTTCAATGACAGTAAAATAACCACATTGTAATATAATACACATGTAGTAAGAAATACGCCATCTTGTTTGATAATAACTGGCGGCAAATTAGATCGGACTAGTTATTTTCAAAGTCCCATGTGCTGTTTACAATTGTTTACATTTTCCAGGACGTTGGTCTTCACTACCGCCAACTTGTGAGGAAACCTTTTGTCCCTTTTTCACATCTCTCAACCCTCATTTAAGTATTATTGAACATAATTCATCCTTTGGCGGGAGAGCTGTTTTTACATGTTCTTGGGGTTATCGTCTCGTCGGAGCGCCTGGCTTAGAATGTGAACATGATGGCCAGTGGTCCGGGGAAATGCCTCAATGCATACGTAAGAAACTAACATTAATTCCTGATATTAAATCGGATATACATATCAATATTATATCATTCATTGTTATTACAATATTAAAATCACAATGTTTAAAATAACTCTTTTATTTCAGCTATATACTGCCCCGATCCTATTATACCTGAACATGGGCAACTTTTAACTAAAAAGTCGTCAAAAGATGGAAAATACCCCGTAGGAGACCTTTTAATTTACACTTGTAACATTGGTTATGAAGTATTGGGAGAATCTTCAATAGTATGTACTGAAAATGGGTTTTGGTCCCATCCTCCCCCATTTTGTCTACCACCTGCAGAAATTAAACCCTCAGATACTATTTTTATAGACAATACAACTTTAGTTCATTTAGATGCAGGCTACTAATATAAATAAAATATTGCTAACATATACTATTTATAGCATGTCTTACGAATACATTTTTAATGATAAAATCCTCTGTAAAAATGTTATTTAAAGACCATTAAAGTTTTTTTAGAATAAAATTACTTTTATTTTGTCTACAATCTCTATAATTATGACACTGTCTACAATTATGAATTAATACTACTATTACTGGATCACGACAAACTCCAAATTTCTATAGATTTTGAGTTGAAATCCTAATTATTTTGCTTAAACTGATTCTTTACCCCCAATTAGTGGCTATCTCAGCAATTACATTTGCATTAGCAATTACATGAAAAACAAAGAGGACGTCTTTAAATTTAGGATAAACAGTTCTACTACGGCACTATATTATTAGAGTACGAGTGTTACCAATATCAGGAAACTATTACTTCATATAACTATTCTCATCGTGATTTTCATAATAGATAAACTAAATTCAGCTCAGCCCACTATAGTCTTTAAGCAGTAAGTGGCAACAACCTATGTATAGGCTGAGCAATTTTTGTAAACTTTTAATAGCACAAACTTACTGCAATTTACTGTTTATGTTATTTTATCTACTATTTGATAGCAATTCTGTCAAAATGACATAAGAAGGTTAAATGTCAAACTTGTATCTATGCACGTATGACTATTGACAATCTGATGACGGATCATGATTTTTGAAGTGGGTAGAAGATATATGTGATAAATTTGTGATGAGTGTTCATATAATTTTTAAGGTAGTTATAGTAATTGTTTTATTTAACTTAATTTTTTTCCAGTACACTCGTAAATTTGAAGGTCCCTTAAACTATTTCCGTAATTAATGTTTTCATAATTATTGCTTAGGTGGCAAATTTCGGATGTCAAATTTAAGAGTGTTGTCGTCTTTATTTTTAACTATCATGTAATTTTTATTTAATTTTATGTTAATTACGACACTGAAAGTTATAATAAATATTAACCTTGGTTAATGGTACACATACATTAAATAAAACTTATTCAGAAGAAGGTTAATTATAATTTCGTTGTATCACGTCCAAATTCTCGGGCCCTCTCAAGGCTAGTTTAAAAAGATAATTATTACACAATAAACTACTGTTAATTTAGGTCCTATAAATTATAGATTTCATTTTCACTTTGTTAGCACTTCTGAAGCAAAGCTTACTAAGCATAATGTATATTATTGACATGCTTTTAAAGTTATGTGCATTGCTACACTGATATAAACCTATAAAATTTTGTGTCTCATGCCCTGTATAAAAATGTTAATATTAACTAATTACCTAACTTCTGTTACCATTTAAAAATTACTTTACATAATTACAATTTACATAAAATATTTCTAAGGCTAATAATATGAAAGAATCTACAAAAATACGCTTCAACCAATTATTATTATTATTTATATATTTTTATTCTTTTATTTATTTTGTAGAATATATTTTTGTTGTTAAAGTAAAAAGCTCTATATAAAAAATCTAGTATTATGTTTTGCTCAAAATAAAATATACACTTGATGGCATGTTTCAAACTTCCTTAAGACATCTTGTAGCATTTGCTTAGCTTTAACAAGCTCATTTTGTAAATACATAATAATTTTTCTACATTTATTCCAGAATGCCCATCCAGGCGCCGCATTGGACGGACTACCTCAATTGTCCAGTGTGCTTCCGAGAGTTTGGCCCCTCACCACGTAGCCCAGTTAGCCTTGGCTGTGGCCACACTCTATGTGAAAATTGTTTGAAAAATTTGCATAGAAAACACTGTCCCTTTGATCAGGTATTTGTAATAGCAAACATGAACTAATTTGAAACTATGTATGTGTTTGTCCATATATTACAACCATTTACACATTATATTATATACTTCAAACATATTTTTATATAAAATTTTAGTTGTATTCAATAATATCAATTTTGCTAACTAATTTGAAGGACCTCATAACTTTTATATTTATGACACAAACATATACATGTAAATCTGCTTGAAAAATGAATGTTTATTTTACAGACTGTGATACAAGCGGAGCCAGAGGAATTAGCAATCAATACGGCATTATTACAGTTAGCGGGTTATACACCACCATCACAACCTTTGCATCCACCATGTATTCAAACTTTATCCGAAAGTGACATCCGTGCATATGATGTCATCATCAGATGTCTTGAACACCTTGCTATTTATCTGAAGCTTTGTGGTACTATTCTTTGTTTATTGGAGTATAGATTATTCATTGTCAAAGTTCATTCATTAAAATAACAATTTTAAGGCATGTACAGTGAATTCAAGCATTATATGGACATTAAATGCAGTATATATACTTTAATTAGTTTTAACATCTTAACTCTTTTTATATTAATATTTATAATTTAGTAGCATTCAAGAACAAGCTCCAGAGTAATTAGGAAGTAATAGGACTATGGTTATAGCATGCTAGTGGTGTTCTAATGATTGTACTATGTCAATAATTTGGATTGGTCTGATAAGGTATCATGCTAAGGTATTGGTAAGAACTCGAAACCCTCATAGAATAGGCGATTTTGGTTTAATATATAATAAGTAAACATAGTTTCATTCTGAGAAAATTACTTTTGATCAGATAAGTTTTCTTGAAAGAATTACTAAATACAAAAATTATATATTTTCATATTATTATGGTGTGTTTAACATTGTTTTTTATAAAACTGGCATGCTACATTTTCAGTAGTGGTCAATGGGCTATTAATAAAGGCGTAGATTTGAATACTATACATATTGTTAATCTGTTTTCAAAACACCATTAGAAAGCTCTTAATCAAAATAATAGACTTTGTGAATTATTCCATAAACTATAATTTGTTTTAAAGGACTTTTAGACTATCATGTAAATTACTTATTGTAGAGCTTGTAAAAATTAGCAAATTTCCTAGTTTAACTAAAGTGTAGATCTAGTATAGATTTACTTATGTATAACCTATTCTTGTTTTATATTTTTGAAGTTAACAATAAATAATGAAAGAATTATGTATTTTAATTATCGGCCCCTTGATCAAAACTAATATAAAAAATTAATTTTATAACAGCAAACAATAGCGTCGGAAATCGTCTTTCACGGCCAATGCAACGAAAACTGGTGACATTACTGCAGTGTGCAATAACTGATGAAGAGGGTCGGGGAAGAGCGGCTAGAGCTGCCAGATCTCTGGGCGAGAGATCTGTTACAGAGCTTATATTGCAACATCAGGTATATCACTATTTTCATCTTAAAAATGAGACTGCACGCTACAACCTTAGTGAATAGCCAGTACTTAGTTTAAGACAGTGCTACAGCATTTAGGCACAGACATTTATCTAACACTGTAATTATACACAAAGTTATAATAGCTTGAGTTATATCAGATATCAATAATAGAGCGACACGCCTTTTTCACTTTGCTTCGTTAGACATCATTATGTACTGTCCAAACTGCTTCTAAATAATGGTAATACTTTCATTGCATTAACTTATTTTACATTGCTAGACTTAGGGTGTAATATTTGTGAGGATGTAATAACTCAAACTAAGCCATCTGAAGAACAAAATTATCCACGTGTAAATGGTTGCAATTATACTATGAATGAGAGAAGAATCCTATTTTATCACTCAATTCTGCGTCCACTGCGATTACAAGTTTGTGGTCAATAAATATTTCGCCAATACCTTGAATAATAATGGTATATTTTCACAAAAATTCACACTCCTTAACTGCATATCAAATATCAATCCAAACAAAGAAATATAAAAATTAAAGGGCATATGCTTTCTACAGAATCCTCAGCAGTTAAGTGCAAACTTATGGGCAGCAGTGCGGGCTCGAGGCTGTCAATTCCTTGGTCCGGCAATGCAAGAAGAAGTGCTCAAACTAGTTCTGTTAGCCCTTGATGATGGTTCCGCGCTATCACGAAAGGTACATAAATGTTTTTATTAATGTCCGTAGAAAAAATTATTTATTAATGTCCGCTTCTGAATTTGGTTCATTAAATCATTAAAAAATTAACATAGGGACTATTTTGGTTTCTTTTACACGTCAAAGGTCACTGGGATTAAAATAAAAAATTCCTTTATTGCATTAAATATTTTTCACTCCATATACCACTGTTTGGTCATTCAACTCTCCTTGTTATTAACAAATTTTCAATTACTTTATAGGTTTAGATCATATTAATAGATATTTATATGTTAGTGGAAATAACAAAAACTGTTTTTGCAGGTTCTAGTGATGTTTGTAGTCCAAAGGCTTGAAGGAGATTTTCCGCAAGCGTCCAAAACAAGTATAGGCCATGTGGTGCAGTTGTTGTATAGAGCTTCTTGTTTTAAGGTAATATAATAATAATATAATAGAAAATATATGTACATATATATTTAACAAGAATATTGTTTAACTCTAAATATTCGTAATGGCCATTTAGCTACATTAAAATGCTTAAAAATAATAAAATGTACAATTGTACACAGGTATCAAAACGTGAATGTGACTCGTCTCTAATGCAACTGAAAGAAGAATTTCGTACGTACGAGACTTTACGTCGTGAGCATGACGCGCAGATAGTGCAAATCGCAACTGAAGCGGGCTTAAGGATCGCCCCAGACCAGTGGAGTGCCTTACTATACGGAGACACAGCGCATAAGTCTCACATGCAGAGTATTATAGATAAACTTCAAACACCTCAGTCGTTTGCTCAGTCGGTTCAAGAGCTGTTCATAGCGCTACAGAGATCCGGCGATTCTGCTCAACTAGTCGTCATGAGTCTGCCTCTAGATACTCTTGCCAACATTGATCCTAGTCCTGGTAAGTGTAATTTTTATACACCACTAATTAATCGGTCAAGAGTTTTATTGAATTTATTTTTGTAAACAAAGATTCGTTATTATTGCATGAAAACATTTGAAAATATCTTGATTTGGCGATGCGAATTTAGGCTTAAACATCTTTGTCATGCTGCTGTAATCTCGTCTCAACATCAACACAGTCCCTAAATTTACGTCATTCTGCTCTCTATGTTACGTTACATAGTGTACAGTCACAGGCTGACTTTTGTAAGAAAAATTTCTAAGTATTGTACTAAGATATTCCTAAACTGTTTGAACATAATTTATGGTTTCAATGAATGTTTATGATATTTGATATTATTAAACAAGACGATTATTCTTTCAGTTGAGGTGTAGTTATTGTTATCCACTACTATAATTTACATTAATACGCAGGAATGTTTTTTTTAAATTTCCAACTATTGTGTTAGTAATTAGTTTGTTATTTATATTTAGACGCAACAAGCCCATCTTGGCAAGTACTAGCAGAAATAATAACGGCCGTCAAAGATGTTGTATCCGGTCTTGTGAGCTACCTACAACAACAGACTACAGGCCGAGACTCTAATCACAATCAGAAGCATACTAATCAAGAAAAATGCTCAGACACAAACACAAGTAAGTTACGATACTTATAGCACGTGCTAGAAGAACAAACCTCGAAGAATTTCGGAGTAATATGGCTAAATATTTATTACATTTATTCACTCAGCGCATTTATTAGATTAAGAAAAAAATCATTAAAACACATTTTGTGTAATTTATTAATTTTATTCTAAATCCATGTTTTTATTATACTTAAAGAACAAAAAAGTGGTATATTTTATTAAAAGCCTGGGATTTATTGCGTATTAACAAATAATAAAAACTTGGTATATCAAGTCTTTTACGAGTATTTGTAGCGGCCGCTCAACATCTAACTTTTTTAAGCTTAAAGCCTTGCACAATAGTTACGTTGTAAGTACTTATACTGAGCAATTTTTACTAAAGTGGGGATGACAGGCCAAATCCTAAACTATGAGGAACAGCTAAATATACTCAAAGCAGTCACGAGCCCCATTTGAAGTTTAAAAATAAATACTCCTAGCCAGGTATCGTTCCCGCTGATTTCGAAAAAATAAACAAATACTATATTATCACCCCATTGGATAGTATTGCTAATAAACAACCAGTTTTGGAAACTAATGACATATGGCAAACTTAAAGAAATAGCTCATTGCGAACAAATTATTTTTATTTCCCCTACATTGCCTCCCAATACATCGATAAGTATTAGCTGATAAATAATTAGTTCAAAACAAGTGGCATCCACTGCCTTTACGTTCTAATTTCAACTGTTTCTTTTTTATTTTACTTAGGATTGTAAATATTTGGAATTAAAATAATGTTGTAGTAAATGAGATTGATGACTGAGCTGCGATTGCCTATTGATGCAAATAGTTGTATACGTAAATTTGAGCCATGTTATTCAAATTCAACATTTTCTTTGAGTTTGTTGTATGTGAGTGGCGGTTTTAGTTTTTTATCAAAATCGGGTTCGTGATTCCTTTGACTATTTTTCGCTATACCAGAACTTTAGGATAAGGTCTGCCACGACCATAACAAAAATTCACGAATGTTTGTGCTTTTGTATTTAAAGAATTGAAGATCTCGCCTTCATATTCTATAAATATAAACAATATTAACATGTATATGCTTAAATTTGTTATATGTGTGACAATGCAAAGCGATTTCATAATATGTAACATATAATGCGTTTTAACTTGTTAATTATTCTTTACTATTAAAATCTTCATGTTTTGCCTATTCTGGTAGGACATGGGCCAAATATAATTATGAATATAAGGCATTAGATATATATCAATTAACCTAATGTCGTATATAAATATTGGGTGATCGCAATCATTGGATTTCGCTGCTTGTAGCGAGTTTTTGCATTTCAATTATCTCTTGCGACTGTTTTTTTAACTAGTGACATTTTTGTGACATTTTATTGCATGTTATAACCGTACTGTTAGAATTTCATAATGAAATATCTGTAGAAAATTAATATCAACAATTTAATAAATTTCTTACTTATATATAAAATAAATAAACCTTTTCGAACGATTTATTTATTATAACCCTACATCAATACCCCTGTAGTTAGTTAAACGGTGAACGATAATAAGAAAATAAAGGCTCGACTCATGCATTTATGTCACTGTGACTTGTGACTGGGGCACGATTATTCGGTCAAGTGTAGGGTCAGGTTCGCCTATAGGGGGACGTTAAGAATGATATATTTTCTATTTGATTGATTAGGGATTAGAAGTTTGTTTTACGTATTTGCAGTCACGTTTTAATGATTTTCAGTCATTTTGATTGTACCGAGAATCAAAAGCAATAAAGAGAAAATTGAACGTTCTTCTTTAAATTTATAATTGAAGACATCAATGATTGACATTCTCTGACTAAAAATAAATTTATATTATGATTCAATTATAAAAAAATTAAGAATACATATTTAGAAAAATCATGAATAAATAATGTGATCCGATTAAACTACTATTTAGTTAGTGTTAAGATTTAGAATCGATATTTTTTCTAAATAAATTAGCTTTGTTTATGTGTAGGTAAATTTTTAACAAATCCTTTTTCTCACGTTTCGTAGTCATAAACGGTTCAGACTTCCTAGAACACCGAAGAGGTACATTATTTTCTCAATATATTCTGATTGGCTGACAGGCTGTTGACGTAAGCATGATAAAGCATATTGATTGGTTATAGTTCTATTATAGCGATTTGTTTTTAAATATGGCAATTTAGAAGCTTTTTAAAATGTTAAAAATTAGTCCAATATAGTTTATGTAAATCGATGACAACATAGCTTTTTATATGTAAACGATATTTTAAATAAATCTCTCATTACAAATCAAACTACTTACCAAATTAATAAGTATTCCCTTTCAATATATTCAACAGTTACGTGATTTTTATGTTTACGTAAATTAAAACTAGTTTTAGTGAATACGTATAGAAATAAAACAATTGCTCATTATCTCTATATATATAATATATATAACTGTCTTATTTATTTTAGTAAAATAGTAAAAAATAGAGTAATCCGCAAAGTGGTAGTCACTATAGTGTTGTTAAAATTTACTCTGTATTTGTGCTTTTAGTCTGTACATAGATATTTTTGATATCAAAAGTAATCTATAGCGCAGCAAAGCCTAGATGCCTCGTAAAGATTTGAGCGCCACCTGTTTGCATCCTGGATTATTAATATATTATTGATATATGCCCCTTCCCACACCTATTCGATGGCCCCGGTTATTGTTATTGTAGCCCTATAAAGTGCGTCGTGACGTCAGTATAAAACTGCATTTTGACGTTGCAAGTCCTGTGTAACTTCTGTAATTTTTTCTGAAAAATTGTGCATTTTATCAGTCTTTTAAACTTCATACGCAAATCTATTAAAAATTGTGCCTATGGTCCTGTAGAAGGTAAGCTAAAATATTTTCTTTTTTTTGTATTATAGTTATTATATTATTTTATAATGATCTTAAACATCGAAATATTACTCTATTTTAATAAAACGTACATTATAAATTAAAGGCGATCAATGGTGATCTCTTAGGGTAATTATTTATATTAAGCATATTATTCATCATCATCATCATCCATTTCTTTCTATAGTTCGTCATCACAATTCCAACTTCTACTACAGTCACAACATTCCTCATCATACCTGTCCATACTTTTCGGTCATCTATATTTTTTTTATAAAGGGATCTTATTTGTTAAATCTAATAATATACATAAGTACAAACAACGAATATTGAATAATTATTGTCATTCGAAGAAGACATTTTATTGTACCGGACAACGCCGGGAGTATTGGCTAGTTCATTTTGTCATGTCACGCGTCATGCATCCCGGGCACAACAGATGGGCTTTGCATCGCCCGCGAGAGAGTTGCGGCTCAGGTGCAATCGCCTGTTGATCGTCTTATTATTAAATGCATTAATCGTGTTTTAATTGTGTGACGGATATAACGTGTCATCAGTTTGCGGTAACGTATTATGAAATTACTGATTTTATAAGAATAATATAATTTCGATCAATGTTTTTGCGGGGGTGAAAACATGGCGCGGACGCCCTTACATACAATCATATAAATGGCGCGTAGTTTGTTTATCAACAAGTTTGTTTTCGGTGTTTTACATTTTATCGGGGTTTCAAGTAAATTATTATTCGCATAAATCTCGCATTCATTTCTTTACCTTGCATGCATTGGATACTGATCGATAACTTAGGTATTTATTTCTGTCGAAGTATTGATTTATTAGCGATGACCTTGGTCTCGGCCTTCTCAATTTAATTATTATTTTAGTGTACTGTATCTGATTTTGGTTTGATGGCGTTTTTAGCTTTATTTTATTTGAAAAGTCAAAAAAATAGCTGGTTCTTAGTGAATTGATTTAAACTATTCCAAGCGTTAACTGCGGATGTCTGGGGGAAATTGCTTTCATATTATTAGTCCGCCTCGCATTCGTGCCGATTTATGTGTTTTTTTAATATTCGTTATAAATGATAAAAAGGAACTTTTCTTTTAAATTACTGTTTAATCTGAATGCAAATATTAAGTTAAAAATATAGAATAAAATCCATATTTAGGACGTTGAAAAAATATACATAAAATAAATAGTGTGGCAAATAAAAATAAAATTATAATTCCGCGAAAAGCCTGGGTATGGTCCTAGTGTTAGTCTAGTAAGAATTGTCTGGGGCTCGATAGATATTTTTGGATACATTTTCGCATCTGCGCACTTAACAGGACGGATAGGAAGCGCGGGGGGCCTTCCTTTGTAGGAAGTAGAATAGCATTAAATTTTTGTAATATTGAATTTGATTTGTTACTAATGTCACTAGAATAATAAAATTCTTTAGTTTTAAATATATTGTTTAAAATATTTGATGTAAGTTATAATAAAATAAATGTTTTCGTAGTTTTTCATGAACGGAACGTTTTTGGCTGTCAAGGGTATCTGACAGTTGAAACCGGATCAATAATGTTCGAAGCTAATAGTGAGCGGACCTATACTCCCGAACATAACTGTAGTGGTGGTTAATTTTATGATAAGAAAGACTTAATAAATGTAGTTAAAAGTGAGTTATCTATTGAAAAATATTTCGTTTGTTGTATTATGCAAATCTCTGAAGAGCCTCGCCCTTAAGGCGGGGACTGCGATCCCCGGGTCTGTATATTGATTAATTGTGCGCTCAAAGTTTAACTAATGTATCGTCAAACAAAATCTCACCTTTTTACTTTTGGGTACAATTATGTGTAAGTACGAATAAAATAACTTAGAAAAAATGGACTTAAGAAGTTATAAGTAAGGAGCTTTTTAGGGTTTCATAGCAACTAGTTTAGTGTGCATGCTTGCTTGTAGCATTGATTGAAATTAATATTAATACGTACCGACAAATAATACATTTAATTATAAATGTGCTCCTCCTTGAAGTACAAGTATGCAACAGTCCCCAGTAATTAAACTTAGGTGCGATTTAGATGCTTGCGTGAATTATAATGGGGCTTAATGCGCCTCATATATCCCTGTGTATATTTTAAGATAAAATTATTTGCTTAAAAATTGCTATAACTATTTCTTTTTCAATAGATTATTTGTATCCTAAAAATATCTTGATATCGTGATTTCTAAAATAAAATCGATTGCGCAAGGATTATAGTAAACCCTAGAAAAAAGTTTTACAATTTTTTAAAACGTCATTTCAATTTTGTAAGTTACTGTGTATATAAAATTTAATATTTAAATGGTTGAATATGAATTTTGAGAAGTGATAAAATGGCACGACCTAAGAAGGAAAAAGCGCCGCCATTTTGGCGCGCTTTCTGTGACAGCAGTTTCCAGGACAACATACAGTTTGATGGCGCTTCCAATAACAGCAGATGCAGAAAATAACAATGCTTGTAACGTTTTCAAGTTCTAGTATAATGTTTGCTCTTTGTTTTCATTATAATATCAGTGCTGTAACTGTTATAGAACCTATTTTATTTTAAAAACATCAAAATCTAATTTTGTTGAATATCAGTTTGGAAGATTTTTCAATGGTGAGTTAGAACTTGAATTTTTAAAACCCGTCATTGCCGCGAAAATTAGTGGAAGACAAATTTTAAGTGCCCAATAATAAGACGAATAAAAATTAGGGAGTAACTGACGAAAAATAGCTGCGTTTTTCAGTCTATTCAAGCAAAATACGAGTGTATATTATTCTAAAAGTTTTTAAATTATTTTGTCGCTTTTGAGCAATAGGCTTAATCTTAATTTATTTTTCAGATATCATTTATCACAAGTAACAATAGACTGTAGAGAGCTTTTTATGAAGAATGTTTTAGTAATAATCTGCTCATGTTTGCTTTTAGCTTCGATTAATCCTTTTAGTTTTTTTTAATCAATCAATTAATAATCAATGATATATTTATTATTGTATAATTATATCTAATAGGTGTCGAAACTGTGCATGTGCAGATTTAAGACATGCGCACTTGATAAGACAAACTGAAAATTCATAAATCGATCAGGTGTCGAATGTTTCCTACCGTGGGTGTCGAAAATGTTTACTGCGCATGTGGAATGTTAGCACACGCGCGTATCATAGACATCAACGATGTGTATCATGAAATCAATTAATTTATTATTATAGTTATGTCGATTTAACATTATTCATTGGGAGAATTGTACGAAATTATTATATTATAAAGGCAAATTAATCGAATTTGTTAACAAAAAGATTAGTTGTTACCACGACGAAATAGTAGACCTTTAAAAATAGAAATGGTATTTTAAGGATTTAAAAAAACCTATCCGGTAATCAAAGTATAAGCAGACATTGCATATGCACTGCTATAGGAGCATATAAATATATTTTTTTTAATTATATCATTGTTTAAAGCTAAGGTCATCTTTCTCGTTTCTGTGAACTTGCGCTTTGAAGCAATGTGATATTTTTTGACAGTTGAAGCATGTCCAGTTCTAATAAAATGTTTAACTATCTTGATCTTTCCGTAGCGTATGCAATTTGATTTAAAGTTTTATGCAGATATTTTATTTTAAACTCTTGGAATGTAAGACTTTTTATCTCGGACATTGCTTCTGCCTGCTGGATTTTACGCTCTTCTTCTTCCGTACTTTCAAAAGTTGCTACTATTTAACCGCTTGCTCAAATGTCAATGAATCTTCCGAATCTGAACACTATCAGCACCCAAACAAGTTGTAGCACTCGTAATATTTTTTATAAACGTGACGATCATAATTTTAATCAACATAGTATTTTATGTGTTTTTGAGGCCTATGTATAAAGCCTATGTATAAACTTATTTGAAAAGTGTGTGCATAACAGTCAGGTAACTTTCCTCGCAGAATAGCATAAAAATGTAGACTATCTTTATTACTCAGTCCATATTTGTCAGCTACACTAGAGGTCGAGACTGCACTTACTTAAGCATTAACAACGTCAATCAAAATGGTCATGGTATTTTTTTGTAATCTGGAGCAGTTTGTGTATTTGTTTTTAGAGTAAATATACTTAATTTGGGTCTTTGTCTGCAGGAGGCGCATAAATTTGAATTATATTCATTATTCATGACTTTGAGAGAAAAATAAAATTGGTTGTTGTCGCATTTACCGTCTTGCAAAACTACTGTACTAACGTCTACCTTTGTAGCTTCGATTTATTATCCATGTAGTACACAACTTGTGATGTTAAACTTTCCATTTTTTTAGCCATTTTTGTTTCAATTATTCCGAGAATGTATTGGTAGTATTTTCTGGTCTATATGACTTGTCACGTTTCAGTTTTGTCCTATTAAAGGTCGGTAGGAGCTCGGGGCCTTTGCTATATTTACAAATACATACTTTTCCATATTGTTTTCCACCCACTGAAGACTCATCCAAAACGGCTACCTGTTTGTGTGGATTGTTATACCGCCTGGTTCGATCGTCAAGCCAGTATAAGGTTTAAAAGATGAAAACAATACTTTACATCCTTGAATATGAATCTTATGCCTGCTTACCGAGTTCCTAGTGTTGAACGGCTATTTCCGTTGGGTGAAATGATTACGAAGCCCTAACGATGGAATTGAAAAGTGAACTCTTGAACAAATACTAGTGTTAATACCAGTGAACTATAATTGCTATTTTAATTATATAACTTATTTTCAAAATACATGTTTATTATTGAAATACTTTATATATACCTAATTATTATGTGTTTCTATTTAAAATAATAAATTAATCAAGCATCTTAAATAAATTTACTGGTAATTCTGGCACTGTACGGAACCATTTATATCGTTACTTTATGATATAAAAATGATGTTAAGAAAAATATAAGTCAATGTAAAAAACAATGAGATAATAATTAAAGAAAATATTTTAAATTAAATTCTTATACATATAGACGTTCAAATATACATAATAATATCAAATTTTCATGTTTAGATGTTTGTAATTAAACTCATCCGAAATAGCTCAACCGGTTTTCGTGAAATTTTATGTGCATATCGGTTAGGTCTGTAAATCAGTTGTTTTTCACCCCCCTAAATGTTAAGGGTGGTTCACTCTAAATTTTTCTTTGTATTTCTTAGACAATTTTTTTTGTTTTTATTTTTTATGATACACCATATAAAACCCAAATTTTCACCCCTCTTTAGTGAACTCCTATTTTTTAATCGTGATATATTTATGTGGCAAAATGACGTTTGTTGGGTTAGCTAGTAGTAGTAACAAGATTTTTTTTACGTTCATGTAGGCATTGAGAAATTTCTGAGTAAATATTTTGTCCTCGTGACACTAACTCTTCCAAAATAATAACATTTTTTTATTTAGAACTGTTAATTATTGCCACCAGGTCAATTGTCCCCCCAGGGAGGGACTTCGCCTCCACATAGGTTAAAAGTTGCTTTCTGCAGAGATTCTAATACCCGAGGAGGCTGTCCGCGAGGAAGTAATTGCAATTTTTTGCATTACGAGGACGATATGGACAGGTCAGTGAACTTATTTTGAATATGTTGTGCCACGTGGTTTGATTATCTTTGCGCGAATACAATTTATATGATTAATAAATGGACTACTCTAATTAATTATTGTCGGGTCATTGTAAAATATTTAGGCAATTTACCGCAACATGGTACCCATTATAATTAATTATTTAAATCTAATTCTTTCGACGACATTTGTTTGCCTTGCTTGTTATAGAATAAAAGCCAATCAGCGCTTATACATAATAATTATTTTATTAACTTATAATTTACGTAATAAGGTACAACGCATCATTCACACCACCCAGTATTGCGTTTCGGTAAGTTCAAATATGGAATGCCATGTTATAGGGATAATTCCTTTTAAAAAATATTTGTGGTGGAGTATTTGTTTAAATAAATGTTGCAGTTCCATATTATCAAAATGTGTCTTCTTTAGCAAATATTTTTTAAGCATCGATGTATCTAGATTTGACGTTGTAAGCTTCTTACGAAATTTATTTAGAATGTTTTTTTTTACGTTTATTCGTAATCAATTTATAATTGTTTTGCATTTTTTGTGCTTCAGATATATTACAAATAAACTTTAAATTGTATTTTTTGCTGCGCGGTGTCAATTTATTATGTTCTACTATGAATGTGCTTATGTGTCAAAAATGATATTGCAAGAATGCTGCCAAGACAGAAAAATATTCTTCTAAATCTTGAAATTGTATTATTGGAAGTCTTAAATTACTGCTATTGTATATCATTATTGTTTATAAAAACACTGAAAGCATACATATTAAATGTATTACTTAGGAAATTTAAATTGAACATGTTTTCGAGTTAATATTTATAAACTTTTTAACCGAATTTTATTGACAAATGTGCTAACGTGAAAATCTCTCGAGATTTTGAAAAACAACATATTAAGATTTTTAAAATTGTGTTGCTATAATAAAAACTCGAGTTTCAATCAAGTATTCCAAAATCAAGTAAACGACATTAAGATTATAAAATGTTCATTGTTTTAGGCTCCCTACGCATTTCAATTGAGATAATAAAGTATATAAAATATAGTTGTTTATATTTTATATGGAACTGTTTATTTTACTAAATGTTTTTATTAATTAGATACAGGCCTGCGCAAAACTCCGGAGCTGTCAACAATGGGAACCTTACCGCCATCCAGCTCCCACCAATGTCTGTTCCTCCCCCGATATGTTCGAATTCATTTCCAATACCACTATATCGGCACTATCCCCCTCCCCACTTGCAGCAAGCCAGAATGCCAGCTCACATGCAAGTGCCGCACCAAGACTCTTACAACGTCGGTCATGGTTCGTATTTATCATTATCGTCAACCGGATCCACTAGTCACCGACGACTATGATTTATAAGATTATGTAGACTTCAGTATATTTTATCAATACGTCGACATATTAACTCGCTCTATACAAAAGCAGTGCCAAGAAGCGTTTCCAGTATAAAGTGTATCATTTTTAATCGTACGTTTCCTTTACTAGATATCAGGCTAAACTGGGATATATGAACGAAAATGTAACATCATAGATTATATTTGATTTTTAATTTCCTTATATATGTCATGTTAAAAATATATATTTACCAGGGATGCCCTCAATGCCCTCGCCAATGTCAGCATTGCCTGGATCGTGTCCGCCGCCAGATATCCCGTTACATGCGCATAATGAAGCGCCGCGCACTGAAGGAATTACGGGGTAAGACACATTATTCGTTCAGCCATAAAATTTCATAGAATTGCAACATTATTTTTTTATTTGCAACGTATGAGATTTTTCGTACATGAGGCCGCTCCTATCGTTTTTAATATTTGTCTTTCACGATTATTCAAGATATTTTTTAAAGTGGAAATATTTTAAATTTTCGAGTTTTTTTCTTTAAGAAATTGCCACCTACATTTATTGTAGCAGATATTTGCCTAACCTTAATATAAAACTGTCGGTGTATCCATTTATATGTTTTTACATTAATTAATATCATCTTTAGAGTTTATGCGCCGGGGATAATCACGAATCCACAGCTGCATTTGAATCAAAATAACCAATTGATGGTCATGCCGGACACTTTGTTGATGGCTGTGCCTGACAGACCATATTACGGAAATTATGGCTTACTCACAGTCGTGACTGATGATAACCCGAACATGATGTACAAGGGGCCTGATTACATACACCCAGTCTATCAAGCGCCCAACTCAGCCGGTGCTATGGGTACATATCAGCCACAAGAGCATCTGATTCAACCACCAATGTCGAACTTATTCATACCTGTTCCACAAGAGCCTACTCCATACGCGTTTGACGACAGTAAGTATTTTTTTTTTCGTATCTTGATGAATGAGATTCTAAAATATTTTTAAAAAGAACTAATATTTTAGTGAGTTTAAAAAGCTTCATTAAGGTTATAGCTGTAATAAGGATGTGATATGTTAACAGTGAATTTGCCTGCTGGTTATCGTGACCCGCCTGGATTCCCGCCACTACCTCGCGACGGGCGATACCGTGTAAACCCTCGTATCGATCCTCGCAATGACCCGCGCAATGACCCGCGCGTTGAATGCCTTGAGCCCCGTGGTGACCCACGTGTCGACCCCTCGTGGCCTCGAACATCAGTTAGTATTTTTAACGCACCATTAACAGCCACTTTTTACTTGTTTTTCTACCATAGGAAGGCAAACGAGCATTTAGTTCACCTCGTGTTAAGCGATTCCGGTCGCCCATAGACACTTCTAAGACTAGTAGATCTAGAAGACGCGTTACTAACCTTTAGACCTTAGCCATATCACATCAATTATTATATGCAATTACGTTCTGCTGCCAACCTTATTTTTGTTCGATATTCAAAAATTCATAGACTGAAGTCGCAACGCGCACAGCACTTCACGACCATTCCGTCTATAAACGGTGACGCGTAACCCGGTTGGAACTTATAATTTATTAGCAGTTCCTCCTAACACTCTGTGCTTAGACCTATATTGCTTTTAGCACTAGATGTCTCTAGAAGTGTCTTACTTCAAGTAAATAAGTTAAGAATTGTGTCTTACGAGCAACACTAGGTTATGGGTATATGGCACCCATTTAACACACTTTAATTTAATAAAGAAGAAAGCTAGTGACCATCTTTTATATGTCGGGAATTGTTCTAAAATTGAGATTATTTTTATTCATTTCTTAATATATACCATGGGTAACTTAGAGACTGAAAATTTAATTATCGTTACATTTCCGAAAGTCGTATCCAAATACACAAATTGCTGTAATACCTATTTATTTTTATGCCCAGCCATACAGGTTTAATCAATTGGCAGAGACAATGCCACCGCTGCCCTCGACACAGGGCAATGTAAGTTTCTTCTTGTTATTTTTAAATAGGCTTTTAAGCCTTCGAAAGTTTAGAACGACGTACAATTGTTAGTTTAAAGAACCTGAGCCAAGTTACATTAATCATTCAATTCGTGTTGGCGATCTAATTCGAGAATTCGGAAACTGCGATTAAAACTTTTATTACGACATTGAGATCTACAAATAATACCTTGGTACCAGATATACAATAGACAAGTGAAACTTTCCTATTTAAATTAAAAAATTCTTCGTTTAAGATATATAATTTCTACAATCTACTTACTTTTATGCAGTGTTTCGACTTTAACGACATGAGGGATGCTTTGCCAGCCATCGCAGGAACATCGGCTAGATCCGATAATGTGAGTAGTAAAAATGATCGTTGACATTTGATTTCTTAATAGTCTGCCTCATCAATGAAACAATTGGAATTAAGGAAAATAAATTTATAACGTAAATTTTTAGTTATTTCTGTCTCTTTTGATGAAACATAATAAATGATTCCTACACAGACTAACTTTTTATTAAATATCATTAAAAGCGCGCTTCTAAATTTTTGTATAATTGTTAACTTTAAATGATTCTTGTTTAATTGTTTCATTTAAAACCGTTGCAAAATGAACTTCGAAATATCTTGAACTGGCGTGGACCCGCGATTTCACATGTCACAATATCTTTATAAATTATAACCTATGTGTTCTTCTGATGTATGAGCTAGATTTCTATGAAGAATCATTAGAATCCGTTCTGTAGTTTTCGTGTGAAAAGAGTAACAAACATTCACACATACTCATAAACTTTTGGGTGTACAGTATTGGTGAGGACTTGTAAATAACGTAATAATAAACAATTTATGTTCGGGTTTTCAGTTATATCCCATGCCAAACGATAGGCGCGCTGTTGGAGCTGACAGAGGCTTAATGCACGCCGAGAGGGCTCCACCACTGTACCCTCCCATAGATCCTACTGTTGAAGCGGATGAGGTAATAACATAAACCTGAATTTTGAAAGCACTTTTCCCTCCTTTGAATAATTACACTGTGTCGCATCTCATAAACATACTTTATTCGCTGAAGTAATTAAAAAGGCATCTTGTAAATATTTCAATCGGGTAACGTCGTTGAGTTGTCTTGCTCGGTTAAATTACTACGTAGGTATATTAATTCTACATGCATACAACATGCGTTAATTAACTTATTTACCTAAAGTTTTTAATTGTTTTCTCATTGCTCGTTAGTGAGTCATTATCGTTGCTTGATATACGAGTATTTTCGTGTTGAATACCGTATGATATTACGTTTATTTCACACATTTAGTATTTTCTCATCGCAATATCATGTCACCTCGTTTGAATTTTGTGAACCTTATGTATTCTTATATTTGTTACAGCATAAGCTGGAAGAAGGTTTGATGGCTCTCGAGCGTCGCATTGATACTGAATTCAAAATAACTTAAATCCCTTACTAGACAAGTTGCTTAAACTGGCTGATGCTATAGCGGACTGTTTGAGAACCTGTTTGAAAATTATCACTGGTGATCAAGTTGACAGTCCTGAAAACTGCCGCTGAAGAAAAACACGCCAATTCGCCAATACCCCGAAATTGAGATCAAGGGCTCCCTATGTTAAAGCATAAAGCCAGATTTTAAGCACTTAATGGATATACGAAAGTTCTATACATTTTACTTTCGATTTTTTTCGTGAATTTAGATCTATGTATTTTTTTGTTTGTTTTTATAGTTTTTTTATTTCTATTTTTCGCTCTAATAACTATCTATGTATAGTATATGTAGTGAGTATATAAGTGGTTATTATCAGTAATTTTAATGATAATATTTAAATTTTAAGGGTTTCTAATGATAACTTATTTATATGGCAGA
The DNA here is from genome assembly GCA_025727935.1 of Hebomoia glaucippe. Classification (NCBI taxonomy): domain Eukaryota; kingdom Metazoa; phylum Arthropoda; class Insecta; order Lepidoptera; family Pieridae; genus Hebomoia; species Hebomoia glaucippe. Next base: position 30,247 of record JAOSYY010025572.1, on the reverse strand, counting down.
AGCTTTCGTCATAAACACTGCTCATTGTATCTTAAGTTATTTCTCATTGATCGGAATCAAAATGTAATATTGTTTGTGTGATATTTTTATTTATAAACAACAATAGCTCCGCAAAGATACTTCCGATGAATGAGAGATTTATTTAAAATTTTATTGTTATTATTTGATGATTATTTAAAAAAAAATCGATTTACAATTTCTTTGATGAACTTTTTAGATTAAAAAGCTTCCGCTTATAACTTTGTCGAAATTATTGTTATATTTATTTAATAAGGTAACTTTTACAGACAGTTATTGTGTGTTCTCTTATTTATTTTTAAAGAAGCACAATTTTAATTGTTTGAAAGGTTAAACGCTAATCATTTAAAATATTTAGGACTTTTCGTATTCAAAATTATCTACTTTGGAAGCCGTCCAAATTTTTATCTTATCTATGGTTGATCATAGACCAAGTACAGCTGTCAAGGGTTCATCATATATAGGGTTATACATGTTAATTGCGTTCATATTTCATTTGTATTTAAGTTTGTACATGGTCTATGGACGAAAGCTAACTCAAACAGATACAAGCATAAACCTTAATACTACTTATGTCTGGGAAGTTCATATATTTATATTTTTTAATTGTTGATTTTTGAAATATATTTTTTTTAAAGACGTGTGAATGTTGAATATTACAACATAATTCTTAGACATTTTGTAGGTAAAACTTATGTATTTCTCGATATCAGAGCTTGATGTTACACCCATATTAATAGTACTCGTAAATTTGTCGTTCTTAATTGAATCGTAAGCATTTAAATTGTTATAGGGTTTCAATGGCCATAAATGTGGTAGATCGTTGGTTGTAAATTTCCTCCATTTCGTGAAAATTTTTGTCTAATATTAGATATTAAGATTACTATTGTGTATACACTACATTTTATTTATACTTTAGTAAATTGGCCTAAACTTTTTTAAGTTAACCAACAAAATTGACTTTTATGAACTTTTTTAAGTATACATTATACAATAGTTCAAATTCTGATTTATGAAATTCATTTTAGAGTCTATAATGAATTTCAGTAGGGACGTAACATAGTCTTAGAATAAAAATACATAATACGATACATTCTATATGTCATATTTATATATAAACTTTGTCGTTGTAATAATGTCAATTTATGTGAAAATAACTCGTACTTTTCCCAAATATAAGTGTTTTACAATTTAAAGTAATTATAGGAATAGTTGAAATTGTATTTTATGATGAAATTTCATTATACGGCACTTCCAAATGTCGATGAATTAGTAACACTATTTGTTTTTGCTATTTATTATTTAATTTTTGATTATCTTTGTTTTCCACATGATTTTGTTTAAAATTTAAGTTTTTATTACCTTCGAATAAGTTACTTAAATACTTTTCTTCTACAAAAACTTGAGCTCAACGAGCTTTTCACTAAAATTGCGTCGTAGCTGGCTTTGACTGAAATGAAAATGAATGAATTCCGATTAAATTTATATTAGAATGAAGCAGGCATATCGCGTACAATATTTGCGCTTCACTACCATCATCGTTATTATGGGGAAATAGTATTTGTGTAGTACTACTAAGTGGTACAAGCGTTTTTTATTTCTCCATTTTAATGGCATAGAAGAATTATTCATTTTAGAGACCGTAACGGGCTGCAATTAGGTATAGAATATCTTGATATATCGGGGACGATATTTAAGGCTGGTGATACGTCTATATAATTCCCTACGTATAACGGTATGTGTATTAAAAATATGTAAGGCTGTAATATAGATACAGCTGAGAGATCCAACTCGACGCCGCTTTTGTCTTTATACATAATTATTCGTTCTTTCACATTTTGGAATCTAACCAACTATAACCTAAATTAATTTCCAATATAACTCAATGTTTTAATACGTTGTAGTCATTAAAATATTATGTGTAACATAAATATTTAATGATTGAAAGTAAACTTTTAAAACATTTATAATCCTTTTAATAAAATACAATTGAGATTTACTCAATTGATTAAGTGTGTATGATCTCAGGTTGTTTGTGTGTTTCATAGTAACGTGCAATTATTTAGGTGTCTAGTGCAATAAGTGAACTTTAAATGTTTATATATAATTTGGTTCCTGTGACATTTATTGTCTCAAATGTATCATTTAATGATTTTTTAAAAGGCCCGTATTTAAAGTGAAGTGAAGTTTGAGTATGGACTCGAATCATCTATACGGAAGAAATGATTTGAACCGTTTCAAAGGTGTATTCACGAAGAAAACGGGCAATATTTTGAAAATTATCTTTTGTAGAGTAATAAATATTTAAATAGTAATAAAATTAATTTTTATAATTGTTTTATTCCCAAGAACAGTTAAATGTTGTATGAAGGTCTGTTTAAAGACCGCAATGCGATTAGCTGCGATTTTGTATTTATCTTAATATTGAGTAATAGTTCGGGAAAAGCCTCTTGTCACCAATGATTCATGTTTAGAAAATAATTACTATGTTACAAATAATTGTCATTGATGTTTTAGATGTAATTGTGTATATTGCCATGTGCCAACGTGCCGTGTGCCAATATTACGATTCTATTTAATATGATATATGTATAGTGTATGTTGATACACTTATATAGTTAGCAGCATCATATACGACATTTGTCAGTTTGCTTATAAGTCCTAGTAACTACTGCTCTAGACTATGTGTAATTATTTATTTCTAGAGTTTTAAGTGATATACTTAAACCCCAAAGGTTTTAACAGCTAACTTCGCCAAATAATTATTGGTGAAAATTGTTTACAAAATTATAAAATTGTTAAATAATTCATCCCACAAATTTTAATATGTTTTATCTTACTTAAAGTTCGTACAATAAAATTGTTTTACATATTAGTATTGAAACATAATGATGATAATCATACACTTTTGGAATTATGGATTAATTTTGAAACGCTCGTCCTCTTACACCGCGGCTAGATAAATACATTTCATGTATTACTTATGAGCACTGATGTAAAGACGAACATATTTTTTTAAAAAGTGTTGCAGTTTAAAACTGTATTATAAATATAATCATTTACAGTACAGAGATGCATTGTATAACATTAATGTAATCCGGCGTCGCGTTGCATCTTTAAGTTCTATTTTTATAGATATATAAAAATATTAGAGGTGAAATCCTCTAGGATTTAATTGCATTTGTTTAAGAATGCGCAGATTATGTTTTTGTTTAAACTATTTCTCTAAACTATTTATAGATTAAAAATAACATTGATAAAACTATCTTTACTGTAATAACCGCTAAGTCCATGATGTGATTATAAGTTACATGCAATTCTGAATGTCTAGTGTCACCTGCATTTTAATGTCACAGAAAACTGGAGCCAACATGTAAAACTTATTTTACTTAATAAATCGTAGAATCTTACAAACTTAATAAACAATATATGTGTATTTCAATATTACTGGAGAGATAAATGTTTGAAGCATTTCTGTATAATTAGTTCGAATTTGGAAAATTGTTATTGGAAACCTTTGTTTAATTCAAAAATAAATGGTTTTTGTGGAATAAAATTTTCGGTTTTTCATTTAAATAATTCCCCACTGTATCTAATACTGTTCTATCTGCGGAGTTTTTGATTGTGCTGTTAGTTTTATCTAATAAGATTTACATCATATTTAAAAGCTTAGCGCTTCTCAAAATGGCATTTTCACTCGTATTTACACTATGATCGAGATAAATTCCCACCGGGCTTTCCTGTTATCCCCCTGTCATGCGAGTACGGGCATCATTTGATTCAGAATTAACTGTTGCCTTTTTGGTTTGTTGCTTATAGTTAATTGTTTTTGACTACTTTTGTTACGCTGTAGCGGACGCAATCGTTGTTTTAGACTTTATATTGTTGTTATGAAATATATCAGCCTAACTTTTTAACCTCCTCCTAAACGACTGGAATAATTCTGATGAAAATTTTGTCGATTGAAGAATATTATAGATTTACAAAAAGTTTGTAACTATTTATATAAGACGTGTGTACAGGACAACGTATGTGAGGTTCTGCTAGTATTTATAGGAAACCTAGATAACAGGACAGAATAATCTCATATAAGATCAGTGTTATCTTTTTACGTATCTTTATAATACTATAAGGAAACCATTAAAAAAAATCTTTTAAGATGTTTTTTACAGCACAAGAAGTAAAAGTGATCTAATATACAGGTTAGCAATTGGCTCCAGCTTAACATTAGAGTAATTTATTCATGTTTCAAATTGATGTCTAATCATTTATCGGGATCAAAAGCTATGTTACTTGAAGTTGGACCAAGCTATAAAATAAACATTGAAAAATTTTGGCAAAATCGTGACACAATTTTTATGAAGAAGTATATAGTGTCATTATATTTTTAGGTAGTGAGTTTGCAAATATTTAATTATTTACTAAAGTGACTGTTCAATAAACAAATGTTTTTCTTTTGTGTAATATCTTAAATGTTATCTTTCTTTTATTCTTTTTACGTTATAAGTACCTTATACTTAGGTTGATAACTAATCGTATTAGAACGTGATTCATACATGAGTCACTAAACACCCCTTATGATAATACTGCGCCCTGAAACGCTCATTCAATTCCTCGAAAACCAAAAGTTATTGTTATTGCGACAACAATTAGGGCTGTAATATTATATTCTTTTAATTCAATTAATACCAGGTCATAAATTTTAGATTTATTGTTGTTGTGATATAAAGCATTTAGAATAAAAACAATAATAATAATTTATTACGTTTATTTTAAACTTCATGAGCATACAATGATTGGGCATATGTATATGCAAAAAATAATCTCTCACCAGGATGTAATTCAGCCATCTTGAAGCGGGGCTGTTGTGAAATCAGAACCGGAAGATATTTTTGATTTTCAACGTCAAAGCAATCACTTGAGTTCATTATGTCTTTCCCTTCGTACGTCTATAAAAGGGTTCCGTAAATATGTGTAGCTTTACAATCTGTCTTTCAATGAACAATACTTATTCCCCTTTTAATCTCAATCATTTGCTTAACGCGTGCATGCTCAAGTGTAAAAAACGCCTACAATAATATAAATATATATAAAATAACGTTTACCATTTTTAAAACAATATGGTTTTTTTTTTTTACAAAATTTAGAATATCATTTAACTTCATTCTTAGTACTAAAAGAGGATATTTTGGATATCCACGAGACTAACAAACAAACATTATAGTAACTAACTCCGTTATACTCTAGAGTCGTGTGCCTACGGCAATGAAATCTAAACGTTAGATTAAAAATGCTCCTACAAATTAATCTTCAGATTTTAGCTAGCACAACTGAAGTTTAAATCTAATTATTCTGTATAAAGTATGAGAAGTTTTCTTTGCATTTTCAAAATTCGCTAAGATCTTACGTCAATTTCGAAAGGTCATTTTTTAAAAAGAACATATTACATGTTACGTATTTTAAGCTTTTCCTATTTAATTTTTGATATTTAGTAGGTTATCATCATATAATATTTACACATTCATATTTTTTCAACTAAAGTTTTTTCTTAACTAAACGTGTGTGCAATTTATTTGTTTACTAGTTAAATATAATATGCGGTAAATCTCTACTGTACTGTACCTACGAACAATAGCACTAATACAATACTTCCCAAATGTATTTATAACCTGTCCTTTTATTCATCGCGAGCAGATAGCTCTGTTATGAATTTGATGTTAAATTTCTACAGGCCCTTTAGTAATCGTTAAAAAAATCATATCATACGCACGAAAAATCTACTGACAAGACCTTCTAATGGTAATTGCACGAATGCACATTTAATGAAAAGGGTTTTAATGAACTGACGATATGCGACTCAGGGGGAACAAGGAAACACCCCAAAGTAAACACCAGTGTTCGTAGGCCTATTTCCATGTTCTAATTACAAACAAAACTGGATCCTTTACATTTGTCGTGTCATATCGTGTTTTTTATCGTGGAAGTAAAGTTGTAAATACGGATTATTGTCGCATTTAAAACAACTTTTCTTGCATTGTGTTAGTGTAGTAAGTTGCTAAGCACATCGTAAATGCCCAAGTTTTATGTGACATGACACCCCGTTTTAAGTTTAGTATGGATAAGCAACATTATTAGTAATATTAATTATTACTGATTCTCACAATGTACAATTTATGGAAATCTATTGAATTTTATAGATTTCGTTAAATGATGTTCCGAAACCTGAACAGTATATGATTTATGAACATGGATTTGTAATTAACAAAAATGTAGTTCGGTATTTATTTTATCAGTACTAAACATATCTAATTTCCAGACAAAATTTCTTAAACCTCTTAAAATAAATTTAAAGATTTTTTTATTTATATAAGAAAATTTTTGAAAGGAAGGTCCACAAAACTATGACGTCTAACCCTACTCTACCTGGTATTAAAAGTACTAAGTAGAGGTGAAAAGTTTATTTGAAAGAAAGTTTTGTGCTACAGCACACGCGTATTTTGTTTAAAACAGTTGCTATCGAATTGAAGGTCTTAATGAAACTTGAAGATATTAAGGTACGCTATTATTTGGAATTAAAACAATTATTTTTGTGATTGCGATGCAAACGTAATAACGCAATATTATGCGAATTTATTTTTTGTTATTTTACAGTATCTTATTATACAGGTTGTTTGGGGACTGCTCCCGAAAACGAGGACAGGTGATAGTAGTAATGACAACTTTGATGAAGGGACGGAATAAAATTCGAACCTGACTAAAAAAAATCATATTTTTAAAAGGTTTTATTAGCGTTATTTCGCTCCATGATGTTAGTCCAGCTGTTTTTGTTATCATGCTTCATCGTTGCTTCGTTTTTTAGTAATGTAATGTATTTTTTTTATGAAACTATCGTTTCGCTTAGCTGTACTTGCAAGATGGAGCGTAAATAATGCTAATAAAAAGTATTAAAAATATGTCTTGATCGATTTTTCAGGACCGATTTTTTCCGTCTCTTCATCAAAGGTGTCATTAGTACTAACACCCGTCTTCGTTTTCGGGAGCAGTCCCCAAACACTCTGTAACGCAAAAACTGTTTTAACCCTTTTGTCTGTCTGTATCTACGGGCTAACCTCCAAAGGTACTCAACGGAATTTTCCGCATTTAAATATATTTTTCCTTATTCTTCTATACATATGATGAATTAGTTGAAGAAATCATAGAATAATTGAAGTTCAAGCGAGTGAAGCCGTTCGCAAAACCTAGTTATATAAAAGTTAATATAATATCTTTTCATCCTTTACTCATGTTTCATACTGTTTTATGTAAACAAAAAAATATATATAACAATGATGTATGAGACCATATTGTAACTATCTTATACTAGTATAGTATATGTTTCAAGTAAATAAGAATATAAATTAAATGGTAAAAATATTTATCCCTTATTTTCAAAAAGCCTATATCAAGTTTTGTGGAAGTTGAAATAACTAAAACTGACTATCACAAACAACATCATATGTTTTAACGACTTTATACATATCATTAAGAAATTAATTAATCTAAATATTATGCGTGTATAATCTAATATACTAATATTATTCGTACGGATTCTCCTAAACCACAAAACACTTCTTCACCTTGCTGCGCTTAAAAGTCACAAAAGGTACTAAGAAGACCTTTCTTCTATTTCTACCCTAGTTTAATATGACTCACGCCAGCGGAGGGAGGTTGCGTGTATGAATGCATTTGAACTACCACAACAACTTGACCTCTCACCCATTGAAGATCGCTTGTAACTTATAATAAAGTACTTTAGCCAAAACACAACTGGCAGGTCATACAAACCTGGTGAATAATGTTTAGATAGGGCTGAATGTCTCATTGTGCTAATTTATTTTTATGACTCATAAAGCATCAGTGTAAACATTTGTGGTTTTCATGAGCGTTTACTACCTAGCAAATGTAATATGATAGTGACTAGTGATGCTCCAAGGTTTAATTCGTGTCGTAATGTCTTCATAAATTATACCCTACGTGTTATTACGATATACAAGCTATGTAACTGTAAAGTTTCATTAAAATCCGTTCAGTAGTTTTCACGTAAAAGAGTAACAGATATTCACATATACTTATAAAATTTTGGGTATAAGGTAGTACAAACTGTTTCGTTAATAATATTAGTAAGGATGGCTATAACCTGATTTTTATGTTATTTATATTTTATAGAGAAACCTATGCATAATTATAATTCTTTGGCATACATCAAACCTCCTACGGTACGATTGTTTATTATAACATATATGTTTTATTAATGATATTATTTGTTTCAGCCCTAGAATGTACTCGAGACTAGTTTTATTCTGCTTTTTTATCATCAAAGGAGCTTTTTGTACAGATTCAGGTAACTTTATAATACTTGAATATATGAAGTAACTCTTCATGTAACGCGAATACTCAACTATACCATCGTTTATCGTTTTAACTCAACAACAAAACAAATAGAAAATGAGCAAAGCAAAAAAACATGAATTTTATAGTAATATCTACCTTCTCAATGATAAATATGCTATCTAATATTTTCTTGTTTAGAAGTAGTAGTTCTACGAGCGGTACGTGGCCGGGATGCCAGGCTACCCTGTGGCCAGGGTAAAGTGTTCCTGGATGGCCCAGATTCCTATGTACTGTGGCTAAAGAACGACAGAGACTTTCTCTATAGATTCCCCAATGAAGACACAGAAAGAAGGTAAGGCATTTATGCACTACCATTGTACCAAATACATATTTCTTATACTGACATCTACAAAGTTTGAACGGCAATAAATTAAAATATTTTACAGATTGTTAAATCGCGATCATATATACGGAACATCTTGCGACTCAAGTGCGTGCTACGATGACACCTCTTTGCTATTAAAAAGAGTAAGCGAACAAGATAGTGGGATATACAGATGTAGAGTTCATTATCAAGCGTCACCATCGCTTGACTTTGTGATTGATATTAGGTTGGTAGGTAAGTGAAATCAAAATTGTTTCAATTACTGTAAGACCATTTTTCTACAGAATTGTAATGTACACATAGATCTTAGTCATAATTTTTATTAATTTCTAATTTTTCAAGACTCACCTGGTCTTCCTCGGATTTATAATGACGCTGGTGACGAAATAAAGAGGGGATACGTGGGACCTCTCAGTCTGGGTTCGGATCTGACATTAATATGTGAAGTAGATGACGGTAAGAAACATATTATATGTAGTTATCCATACAGCATAGAGAAATAAAATAAAATTTAAGTTATTTTATCAATTGTAAAAAAATCTTTCTATTATCATGAATACATATAATTTAAATATTGCCTCAGCGGTTTAAATTCGATCATGATATTGAAAATGCAATTACATCAAGTTTCGGAACTTCTTTTGATCTTTGTAAAATCGTATTATTTCAGTTATTAAAAAAAAGTAAATAAAAAGTTATTTTTGTATTATCTAATTAGACCAACCTGATACACTTGTTTATTGGCGTCGAAATGGAGTGGTAATAGAGAGAGCACATACCATACGCCCTGGGGTACTTCGTGCTGACGTGCACGTGCGTAATGCAACTCGAGCCGAGCTAGATGCGCACTATGAGTGCCTCGCGCAAAACGCTGACGTCTCCGATCCTCTTAGCGCAAGTGTTGTCGTAAAAATGTACCGTAAGTTCTTAACATTATTTTGTATATAGGAAACGAAATTTGGGGGTCCTAACAGATTTTACATCCAGCCGGAAATTATGTGAGACCGCCTTATACACTTGCCATGTACTTGTAACTGAACCGAGAGCGCTTGTAGAACGAGACGATAAATAACAACACTAAGATGTGTTTATGAAGTTCCTCTTTAATAGTTTATAAAGTACGCCATTAGAATTTCATGAATGTACATCGTTTTTCCAGTTCCGCCTATAAAGGTGGAGATTCGATTGAACAACAATTTCGACTTTGAAGCTGGTCAACCACGCGTTGTAGACTGTGTCGTGGTTGGGTGTGTACCTCCGCCTTCTATCACTTGGCACCTGGGAGACATTTTGTTGAGACCAACAGTACATAAGGTACCATACTTCACGAATGTATGAATATGATTCAGATTACTATTTAATGGAAACAAAATGAGAACTCAATTAGCCTTGTTTATGTATAGGGTTAAGATATCTCAAATAATTCATACCAAGATTACTCGACTAAGGAAGATATTTGATATATTTATGATGTTATTAGGAACTGCACGATGGAAATTACACCGTGTCTTCGTTAACACTGGCCCCGTCACTTCGAGACAATAAGCATAATTTGATTTGCCGCGCTCACAACTCTCACCTACCGACAGGAGTCTTTGAGGACAAAGTTACATTAAATGTTGGATGTAAGACAAATATTTATATTTCTCACTATACACAGACTATCAAACTCATAACCTATGTAAAATTAATAGAAATCATTGATTTTTCCAATAGAAACTTGATTTAATCCAATTATTTTGCACTCAGATCGTCCCTTGTGTATGCTAAATCGGGAAGAAACGATAGGGGCAGTAGAACGCGAAGCTGAAACGGCCACGTGTGTCGTAGAAGCCTCTCCTGAACCCCTTCAGTTCAGTTGGACCTTCGCTGACTCGAGGACACTCTATACGAGCCTAAAAGTAAGAACAATGTATATAACTAATACTTTAAAGCTACGCGAATTCACATCTTAACAGAATTTAAACCATTTTAATCTAAATAATGGAAATTCCAGAAAGTCCCAGGACATCATCATAGATACACTTCCACATTAACGTGGCTACCTCGAGACAGTGATGTCGGCCTACTATTCTGCCGTGCCACAAATGCGTTTGGAGAACAAAAACGACCCTGCTCTTATACAATTTCTCCTGGAGGACCTCCACGAGCCCCTGACTGTGTTATTCTACGATCTTACCCTCGTGCCATCCGAATTCAGTGTCAAAAAGGTTAGAGTTATAATCAAATGTCTCAACAATAGCATGCAGGTATTTATATTTTCAGCTCTCAAGAACAATGAGTATGAAGTCTGAAGGCGACAAATTATATATATAAAATTCTCGTGACGCAATGTTGCAACGCTTGACCGACGTTTATGAAAAGTTTTCGGTGTATAATCAATCTGAGTTAATGATATCCTAAATGGTCGGACTCAATTCTTTTTTAATTTTTGCACAAAATTTATAATTTTTATGTTTTAGTCTTAAAAACATATATGTATGTATAAATCTAAATTTTCATTCTTTTAACACCAACCCTTATTAATTTATGTCGAAACAACATTTGAGGCGTCAGCTGGTATATTTATAATATTACTAGCCGTACCCCACTATACATCATCCGCGTTAATGGTATGTATATATTATATGATAAATATAACTAATTAAATGTAGCCTTATTTGAATAGTGGTGACTCCCGGGTCCCACATTACAAACAGACAGACATAAGGTATTTTTCTGCCATAAGTACCAGACATATTTTAAAAATACTGATTTTTAATATTACAAAGAGCCATAAATTATTTGTTCATTTATATTAATACTAGCACACCCAGCAAACGTCCATTTGCCACATAAAAATATCGCGATTAAAAAATAGGGGTTGATGGTAGAGGGAGTAATATTTGAGGGTTGTATTTATTTTATACGCTGAATCATAAAAAAATGAAAAGAAAAAATTTTGTCCAAAAAATAAAAATTTTTTGGGGTGGACCATAATATGCTTATTTCATTTCACGAAAATCGGTCAAACCGTTTTGGTGGAGTAGAATTACAAACACCGTGACACGAGAATTTTGTATATTTGATAATAAAGGGTACTTTCAGGCTGGGATGGAGGAAGACCACAGACTTTATATCTGGAACTGTTAAATGCAGATGGTACAATCATCCATAACATATCAAATTCAGCTGGTCACTTCCAATTGCCAGACATGGAAGATGATAGAAACTTAACAGCTATAGTATATTCGGCTAGTTCCAGAGGACGCAGTGAATTAAAAACTCTACACCTTCAGACTATCACACCCCTAAGCGCTTCAGGTAAGCTGATGTTTAATTTATATAGAACTATAAAAGCAAGTTAACAATCTTAAATAACTGTATTCAAATTTCAGCTGTTAAAGAATTGACAGAAACGCCGAGTTGGACGCATTGGTTAGAAGGCTTTGCTGGAATTGTTGCAGTTGCCACTGCAGCAGCAGGCGTAGCTATCTGTGTTAAAATATTCAGAAGTAAAAGAGATAACATCGAACACAACCCTGACTTAGTACCACGATCTGATGGTGAGTCTGTAAAAATTGTATTTAAAAAATTACTTTACATATAAAAATCTTTTAGAACATTTTATAATAATTATTGACAACTTTTTTAGAGTAAATAGTATACGGACAATTGGCATAAATACTATCATACTTCATTTCAGGTACTTTCCATCGAGAACCAGATTTCGCTCGAGAAGAACGATTACTAGGAACAACGAATATTACTGTTAACCAACTGGCTTCGTGTCAGAACGTAAGTGCGATATTACAGTTGATAGTATTAACGAAATTATACATCAATTTCAGAAATTTTGAGATGGGATCAACACACATCTCAGTTTTTTACTAACCGTCACTTGCCATACGCCTTTACAAAAAAGGTTTAAATAAAAATACACTGTAATCGATCATCGCCATCTTTACCGACTGAAACTGACTGAAAATATCCGTCAAAAATGTTAAGTTGTAAGTTAATAATACATTGTGCAAATAACTACAAAATACTATAGAAAATCTTGACATAAATAAGTCATAGTATATTTTATTGAAATATGTGGCTGTCGTGTAAATACAAAACATTCTTATAACCATATATAAATAAATATCACGTAAATTAAATTTTGATTTAATTATAGCAATACACATCATCGCCGGTGCCTTCCTGTAGAGTACTCGTTGGCTGTGCACATCCACCTTCACAAGACTCCTGCCCTGCATCACAACACTCTTACTTCGTTTAAATTTCAAAAATATTTAAATATGGAATAAATACAGCTTACCAGCTTTAGGCTAGCATACCGCTTGGCCAGAAGGACTAGTTTGAATTTGTACCGTAAACGAATTAATAATATTATCAATCTGTATTGTAAATGTAAAATATTTTAAATGATAGATTGACCTTACTAATCCGGTACAGTGATTCATACTAGAAGCACGGGTGCGTCATCTATAATTAATAGTAAATAATAACAAATTGTGTATTTAATAATTTCAAAGCGCGAAGACTTAAAGCTCATATTATGTACTGCATAAAATATACATATATTGTAGGTTGGGTTCGTAGATCTAGTCAAACTAGTCTATAATCAAAAATGTTAAAACTAGTACTGGTTAATTTATTTATAAATTAAAAAGCAATGAAGCAATATGTATCAGTATCAGAAACTGTAAGTTTTTAATGAAACTCGTCATCGTTTTTAATAAAAGTCCCATATTTTCTATAAAATGTATGAGTATAACATTAATTGAAAGTCTTATTATTTAGGATCAACAAAGACTTTACAAACCGGTAAATATAAAATGATTATCAATGGAAATAAAAATGTAGACTGAATGTTCAAATTGGTATAAGTTTTTTAGACAAATCTGCGATTTCACATCGTCGTGACTGATGTTATCATGTAATAATGTATATCAATAATTATTTATTAAGTAGGTTATGTATAATCCTAAGTTATAAAAAAAATAATATACGGATATTGAGATTTGCTTTTTATTAATATCACTTGCACTTATGTAGTACTTATAAATAAGAGTAATTTTCTAATTTTAGTTTTAGTGGTGCTGTTGACATTTTATCACTTGCGAATACAAATATATCACTATCATTTAATAATAACTTATTCTTCAGATAGATTCACGTAGATTTTGTGCTTACATGACAATAATAAAAATATAAGTACAGAAAAAACATAATGAACTTTTAAAGAAACTTAATGTTTAGTACTATATATATAATTAGTAACTACTTTGAAAGTTTGTTTTTTAAACACACTGATTTATCACAAGAAGGTCGCATTATGTCAACCTAAAAGCCTTTCGAAAAACAAAACTAAAACTGATGTCATTCTTATTTCACAAGCGATTACGATTGAAATTTCAATATTTCCATATATTATCAACATCTCTTTAATTCACTTGTAGAAAATACCATAGCTTTCTATACCTAGTTATCATTTGAATTGTTAAATAATAAACGACACTTGAACGAACTTGAGATGATTCAACAGATGCTTCGAGAGTTAAGCGCGTTGAAATCTTTTATAACCAAGACTATTTATTTACACCCATAAATTATTTGAATATTTAAACAACGGACTTTGATTACAGTAGTTATAAAATTGAGTATTGACAACAGATGGTAATTGTGGAAGTAGATCCTGGTCAATAATTTATTAAAAATGTATTACTAACGTCGAATTGCGTAATATTATTTTATGAAGATTTTGTTTTGCTTAGGCTAGTTTCATTTTTCATATTATTATAGAGTTTTGATGCATTTATTGAAATCCCGCTAAATATGAATTGGGAAAATTTTTTAAAAGATTTTGATTCAATGAAATTACTGATCGAAATGATAAATAAAGATTTGGACGTGTACCTTTTCCCAGACTTTTTATATTGTTTTTTAAATATTAAAATTAACAACTTTTGTACCATTATTTTAATTTATTCGTTGCTAATTATAGATTCCATCCATCAGACCTCTAGAAAGTAAGACTCGGTCTCAACAAAATACTGGCTAAAGCTTTTATGACTCAGGTTCAGGGCACATAAGGTAAGATTATAACCACATTGCATAGTATAGCGGACTTAGGTATATGATGTTGTCAAAAATTAAGTTTTGTCCTATGGTAATTATAAAAACATTATTGAAATATTTCTTTATGTTTTTTAAATTGTTAAATGCTATTTTCTTATGTATAACCATCGTATTAGAATGGAATAACCAAGCGAACCGTTACTCAATCAAAATATGTTTTATAACGCAAAATTACATAATTTTAAAGCTACCGTTTCAACAGAGGAAATTTTTGTATAAATTATTTTTAATCAAAATGAACCTCACCAATTCCAATCTATGGCTACATAAAATTTCATAGATTTTTATCTTTTTTTACTTAAAATCTTAAATATTTGGCCATAACGAAACTCTAGTTATTCCTTTCTCATAAAAAACAAACAAGCAAACATAAAAATGGACAGACGAATAGACACATACACATAGATTATATAAATTGTGTTTCTGTTTAAGTCCCGTATATACTCGTATTTATATATAATATTATACGTTTAAAAAAAGGTATTGTTTTGATATTACAAACAGGCATAAATATAATACATTGCTGTGCTTGTTTAATGAACGTCAATTTCGCTTTCTTTACCAAGCAACCGCTACCTTACAGTGGGAGGGGAGAGCTCTTTCGAGAAGTTTGGTTCAGAAACCAGTTGTCCAGTTACACTGCCGCGTACGGTCGACAAAATTAGTGATTATACGAACCGAATTGTGAACTATATCTTGTGTGAGCGTGTGTACATCAAAAATGTAAGTCAAAATTACCCTAAGTTAAGTGAAATAACTGACGGTCCTTTTAAAAATTTATTTCCAACTTTTAGAAAGTAGACATGCTTTTAAAGTAAATGGATCCTGTACGTATACCTACTGTTATCAAAGTGCTCATTTCTATGTTCTAAACATAAATTTAGCTGGATTCTGTTTTAGTATATCTTTTACCCAATAAGTATATACTCGACGATCTTTTTTATAATGTAATTATGGGAATAGCGATTATTTAAGGTTGTTCATAAGTTGTGTTGTGTTTATTTTTTAAAAGTTGCAAAAAATTGGATTTGTAACGTGAAGTAACTTACCTACTTTCTATTTTTCATACAGATCCTGTTTCGTAATAAACATTAAACACAACAACATTACGTACAACTATTCGTTGTCCGTTATTTTTATAGAAATACAAGTTATATTTTAAATCAAAACATATAGTGTTGCAACTTAGATAATATTGTGAACTTTGGTTTAAGAGTCTGGCACTTTAAGCTAATCGTTGACTTATTTTCTTTAAAACTCTTTGAAACATGTGTTGAATTAAATGAGGTAATATTCTTGTAAAAGTTTTGAATTTAACCTTAGTAAATATTTATATAATACTGTATGTACGATAGGTGTTTTTTATCAAATTCTGACATGTATATCTTTTGTAATTATAAACTTATTATAAGCCCAATTATTTTTTTTTAATTGTGAAGCCTTAATGCCTGTTTTAATCTCTGCATATGAAGAAAAGCGCAATAGTTTAAAATAACCCGGATTACGAATAACTGGGATCTAACATTAACTTGGGAATAGAATTTTTTGGCTACTTTGCTGACGCTGTATAAATCAATGATGTATATAAATTATGAGCAAACAGTATTCACACGTTAAAATACTTATTATTCTTATAAACATTTTTAAGATTATATATTTTTTTAATCAAACTGTTTCTTTTTTACTTCATTTGTGAGAAGCTCGTGCCATTTTCCTTTGAATAAAACATAGCTATATTTTAGCTTTCACTGTTACATAATATATTAAGATCATAAAAGACCTTTAGTTTAAATCTAACTAGGACTTTAGGACCGAATACTGTTTTATTTTAATTCAAAAGTTCAAACATAAAATAATAAAAACATTCAATTAACAAAAAATAATGTTTAGTTTAATTGATTTTATTTAAGTTTGACATAGACAATTATGTAGGTTCTCTTGATATGTAATGAGCGTTGTAAACAATAGTTTTGAATGTTTAAGTAAACCATGTAAAAGCACGTGTCCGCACATCCGGTAGTTTAATTCTCCCACGTAATGACTGATTCACGGGCGGAAGCGGAATTAAGAATTTTCTTTAAAAATGAATATACCAGTTGACAGTGTTATAATTATTAAGTTGAAAAATAAATATTACGTTACTAATTCAACCAAAACGGTAACATAAAAGCCATATTTTAAGATTCATGAAAGTTCTAACGGTCATCGTTTCGTTATTTTAAATATTTAAATATTAATAATTTAAATAAAATGATCATATATCAGCAGTGATAATTGAAGGAAGTAATTAATCTTATATATTTAATGGTTTCAATTCCTATTATATAATAATAGGGTATTGTTTTAAAAACACTGTTAAGACAAGAAAATATTTATAAATAAATTTGCTTGACAAATATTTACTTTTGTTTCAATCAAAGCTGAAAACAATTTGTCTATTCAATAATCGCTGTCAATTTTAATCTTGCATATTGAGCCATACGCACCATGGCATTAGTCTTCGTTTCCACACTTGGATGCGGAGTCGAGAGCTGAACAACTGGGTCGTTCTGAATGACGTGTACCTACCACTCACCACTTTAAAACTATATACTCTCCATTCATTCAACTTGTTTTCATCTTTATCAGACAAGTTTTAAAATTGCTTATTCATATACATATTAGAATTCCAGAACAACTCGAAGATCATTTTTATTAAATCGTGCAGTACTGGCGGTGCACCGCGGTTCTATTCACAAAATCTTTATAAATTATAACCAAAACGTTATTCTGATGTATGAGCTATATACAAACATAGCTTATATATCTTATCCTAGAAATGGAGATTCGTTAGAATCTGTTCAGTAGTTTTAACGTACATTGATACCTATAAAATTTTGTATTTGTATTATTAGTTCAGGATTGTACCTTTTTTTATTATAGTTGCCTAACTTACTCTATAACATTCATAACATGCTTGGAAAGTACCCTCAAAATCGGGCTAGCCATTTCGTTGATTACTTGCGTGAGCTGGAAAGACATATTTTGTACAGATTGTGTTTGTGTTATAAGCACCGTATACACTATATTTTTACATTAAGAAGAAATTTATTACTTTGATATTACAAAGATTCACTAATAATGTATTTGTAATGGTTAGTCATGACTTATTATGCAATAACTGTTGATTCGTATAACTTGACATAATAACAAAATGAAAGTTAGTTTCAGCTAAGAAATGAAATGAAAATTACTAATAAATAATATAAAGCGTGTAACCAGCAATTGTTAACGTTAGATTTAAGTAAAAAAATGTTATAAATTACAATAAACGATGACTCAAGAACAACTAAGATGTCTCGCTCTGAAGTAAGAAACGTAGAACAATCTTGTTGTGAGCAACTGACACGCTTGTTAAGAGAGCAAAAATCAATAAAATTACTGTTTTACGCGCAATCAAAGAAAAATATGTTTATTGTCTGTACCTCTCAGTGGTGTGAATCGCGTTTCGGATCAGATACCCTAAGTGACGGTTCTAAGAAAGTTTTGTTTTAGTTGGGTAAAATGCAAAATTATGGTGACAACATTTTTAAAGGAAAATCTTTGAAACAAATTCCTACCTCATTATAGGTAGTAGAATAAGTACCAACTATTACCAAAAACTTAATTTATTGTGTCAGTTACATACATTATTGTTTCGTGAAGCTTGAAATGCATAAACAATAAAAATTACCCACACATAGTCGGCGTCGCCGCTGCAATTTAATACGTCAATGATTTCTATTATAAACTTCCTGACCAAGCTAAATAGTTTACTAAGAATCCGAAGAGGTACTTATATTAAATTCTGCAAGTAGACAAAACGGTATATAAGACCTTACAAATACTACCTATTGAAAATGAAATTTCATATTTGATATTACGTATGACTAATAAACAGGTTTCAAGTTTTAAATATTACAATGACTTCATATTTGACGATATTTTACATGCTTCTGCTTAGACCCGTTTTCCATTTTGTGATGTTTGTTTGTCAGTTAGCGGCGTCGTAGGTCCTAAACGAATGGGGCAATTTCGATGGTCTTTGTGCCGGGAATTATAAAAAAAATATACTTGTTACTCCATCCATCAATTCTTGAATAACAAGCTAATAAGAAAATAGATTAAATTATTAAAATCCACAGGTTAAAAAAACATAAACGCTATTTTGCAACATTTAATATAAAGGACTTAAAAAAATCAAATAGGGTTTTTGTTTTCCAATAAGTACCCGTCACGGAATTATATACTTATTATTGTTCCTTTAATTTTTTTTGTATTCAGATCTAAGAAATTCACGGATGATTCATGTATTTACTTATATATACTATTAAACGTCAGAAGAGGTGAAATTATATCCGAAAATATTCTTATAACTATAAAAATATAAATAATAATATAAATAATAAGAAATAAAGCAACTGTGTCACTTTTACACTTAAAAACCTTGCTTGCTTTTTTTACTTAAGGAAACTTGATTTTATTATAAATAAATTAAAGTTTATATTAACTTAAATAATTTCTCGCACATCAGAGAAAACTCAAGCTCTTAGTACAATTTCTCCCGCAAAATAAGGTTGTTAAGTATGTCAACTATCAACACAATTATAATTTTCTCTCGGTTCCATAGAAAATACTGTCGATTGTTCCACTTTACAATGACAATCTCGTTTTTATGAGTTTTGCATTAACTACATATTGATAATAAAATTAATATTTATTATAATTATATATAAAATTAATCTTTCTAGATACCCTAACGATTCAATATCTGATCCAATTTGATTTCGGATTTTTAAAGTTCTCTTATCAATCGAGATTTTAAAATTACTTATAATTCAATGTATGTCGACATTTTCTACCTGCATACAAGAATTTGATCCAATGACATCAAGGAAATGTGCTTACATATGTTTTTTCTAAGCAGAATTCCATGCACGTCAATACTTATCATATAAAAACAATTTACATTCGTTCGATAAACGTTGGTAGCTTTAAATGTCTTTTATATGTCCTTTACCTGCCTGTATCTTATTTAAATTTTAGTAAAGGACACATGTCTAAATTATATAGATTGAACGAGAATTTCATCAGTATAAGTACATAACATCAAAGATTTCACAGCCTTTTTTTGAGTATCTTTTTAAACAATTAAGTATGAAAATATTCATTTTTATATAATATTTTTCAGCTGGCCGTGGCATGGCGGATTATGCGAATATCAAGGCCAATTGCCTCCAGAAGCATCAATTATGGGAAGACCCTGACTTCCCAGCCACACAAAATTCAGTGTTCTATCACCAAGTACCTCCCTTTCAATTTGAATGGAAGAGACCACATGTAAGTACTTTTACAGATAGCCTTTTAATACAATATCAATACTTTATTCCTTTACTTATTATACTTTACCCAATGTTGTAACAATATGACTAAGGGGTCTTGTATAAATAATTTAAAAAAATACCTAAGCTTACAAGCTTTTCGATAATTAGATGTGAAATGGCAAAAAATAAATATTTTAAGGCGAGTTTAACTATGAAATGAAAAATAGTAAAAAATTAGACAATCTACGTTTTGATACGAATCTGTGAACATTCTATGCTTTTCAGTTTAACGTTTAATTAAAAGCTTGGAATTTAATTTTTATTCATAAATAAAACAATTTGTTTCATCACTTTGTTGATACAGATTAAGTAGCGTACAACAAAGGCAATAATTTTGAATTGGCATAATTTTCATATTCTCATACTGTAATGATATAAAATTATGGATTTATTAAAAATGTTATTTAACATTGTGAAGTTTCTGATCTGATATTTTGATAATACAAATATTGCACGTTTTATAGCTTTTAGATGATAAGCACTATCAAATGCTCCTTCTATAGAAGAGAAGTCGCGCTAATCAGTTATTTATAATAATAGGAATACATACCTAATAAATAATGCTTTTGTTATTGAAAAGGATAAAAAAATATTTTTATTTTCTTGTAGACATATTTCTGATTTATATTTTATTAAGTCATATAAATATGTCATTATTCACATTCCTAGAATCTCAAGGAATTATGTTGTAAATTGCCTTTTCTGGATACCGAGGCCGTCGACCTCCTACGTATATTATTATGTGTTACTATAATTGATACTTATTTATTTCTTCAGTCTTTAAATTCTTTATATGGGAAGTGAATAACTTTATATTTTTATACAATATTTAGATATATTGAGCAAGAAAATATTATACAATATAAAAGTCATCTATAGGTACTAATATCATAAAGCGTTTGTTTGTTTGTTAGCACGCGCATCTCAGGTATTGCTGGTGAGATTTGAAAAATTATTTCAAAACAATTAGGGTTCCTTAAACCAATAATGTAACCCAAGATGTAAAAATCGAAATGAATGCTAGCGAAGCCGCTGGTAGAAGCTAGTGTCATATAAAAATAATTAAAATTTCGTTATAAAAGATTTTATTTATAACAGTTTTAAGTTTGCCCTAGTCTTAATCATTTGTAACATCAATTTTCCTTTTGTCTGCAGCAATTATACGCGAATCCAAAGTTTATTCACGAGGGGTATGACGCTTTCGACGTGGTGACCGGCACTCTCGGTAAGCCATTGTGACATGATTTCATAACATCTTGTTTAACTACATAAGAAACAGATTATTGCAAGTTTTGGATATCTTTGGAATGACTAGCTCATAAACAATTGAAGGTTTTGTGGGGCGTTCGTAATTGACGAATATTATTAGAGACCTGATAATTACAATTCAATCTAATTAATTGAAAGGTGTAGATTGTTTTTAAAATAATTAAACCCAATAATCATTCTTAATCGGAATTATATTTACTATTAACTATCTTGTGATCATGAAGTAAGCTATTCTACATGTTATTACAATGTTTATGACTTTGATCCCTTGACAATTGCACAAGGAAAGGCTTTGATAAATATTCTATTATTTAAAATGTAAATAAGTATCGATTAAGTTATAGATATGATAGCCATAATAATTAGAAATTGAAAATACATTTATATATATATAAAGATGAATTTACATTTACCTTTTTTATTTTATTTTTATTGATCTATTTTGTGAACTTTTTTAAGTGTCCGAATAGTTTGTAGAAGTTTGTTAGGGAATTTGATAATTCAACAGTTCGTGCGAGACACGTGGGCAGCTTTTGGAGAGAAATTGATGCGAGTGAATCTTTGCAGTTACGTTTATCATTCATTGATTAATATTCAACGTTTTCAATGATACAACTTTTATAAATTATTATTACCTGTTTTTGCTCCGCGACTTACATACTGATGCTCTCTTTTTGTTATATAATATCATAAATGCATTGCGATTTCAATTATCCTACAAATCTGGTCACCGTTTTTTTTTGAAAACAACTACATTAAAAAGAAATCAGGGTTTCTGAATTTTCGGTGGCAGCGCTGTCTGTAACCCATCTTGGTTATGACGTTGGTTTTTGTTATAATGGAATCGTCAAATTGTTAATAAATGACATTGCAATGATACTTAATAATGCGCTTTCTGCCCAAACTTTCCTTCTTAAGTTATTGCCGAAACGTATTTCAGGAGACAAATGGTTGCTATCCTGTTTTGGTGTACTTCACATGTACAAGGGTCTTTTCTTTCGTGTCATACCCGGAGATCAAAAATTGGACACTAATTACGCAGGAATTTTTAGGTATACAATTTTTGTTTTATATATTTTTTAGGCTTACAAAGTAACATTCGACTACTGTTACTTTTAAAACTAGTTGAATTTTGTAAATCTCTTGTTTTGTTAGCAAACAGCAAGTAAAAACCTCAATTAATTTGTAAAATGTCTATGGTACAGGTTCCGTATTTGGTGGTGTGGGCAGTGGGTAGATGTTTTGGTGGACGATAGATTGCCTACAGTGCATGGAAAGCTCTCTTTCATGCATTGCAGCCATTCAGAACAAGTGTGGCCAGCTTTATTGGAAAAGGCGTATGCTAAGTAAGTGTGAGGAAACCTAACAACCATAGCATATGAATTCGAATTTCATATTATGATTTTCTACTACTCCGCCGACGTTAATGTTTTGTAAATATGTAATTCTTTTCTGAATTGGAGATATAGTAAAGCGTAAAGCGGTTTTTTAAACTATTGACACTCTTAACCAAAATCGTAACATATGGATAGTAAAAGTGAATTGTTAGAATTCTATCTAATTTAAAATATTAACCATCTTTTTCGTCTAGAATGCACGGTTCATATGAAGCTCTCAAATATGGAAATCTCCATGATGGCCTTGTAGATCTTACAGGAGGTATAACTGAGAGCCTAATGATATCAGACGTTGGGGAGCCTACAAAATTACAGAATCTTTTGCAGACCACAAGTATTGTTACAACACACAGGGCTACCAATTCAGTAAAAACGATTGAGTCTGGTGCAAGATTCCGGATACATAACATAGAAAGAGTAAGTTTTATCGAAAATAATGTAACTCTCAATTGTTATTAATAATACAGGGAGGGATCAAAAAGTAGCGACAAAGACTTGCTTTTGGAGAACTTTTCGCAGGATCAAGATAAAACATTTTTTTAAAGCGATGAATCCTTGAAAAAGCGCTGAACTCGGTATGTAGAGAGACTTAGAGACTATGGAGAAAAATTATTAAGTTATCAACAGAAATTATATTCTATCTCATTCTCACTACTTTTTGATCCCTCCTCGTATAAGTTAAAATAAATGAATACATTAATTAATTCACTAACAGGTGGAGAGCTGCAGTGGATATGTATATTTGGTACGATTAGGAAAATCTTTAGAGCCCAATGATTCCACTTTTACCCACTTCATACTGAACAAGCAAGCGTGAGAATTATTTCATTTTTTTTATATAAACCTTGGCTTAATACATTACATTGACATTATAAAAAATATATAGGCTACTAAGAAAAGAGCAGAAGACTATGATTTTTGTCGCAGTCATGATGCAAAAGGCAATTTTGTTCACCATCATTTGTTCTGTCCCGATTCCCTTGTAATATGTTCTTAGCTCCTGACTTTACAAAAGATTAAGAACAAAAATGGAAAGAAAAAGGACGAGATGTCAAATCATTGTTTTGTATACCGTGTACTTTATTTCAAAAAATCATATTCACTTTTAGTTACAAGTAGAAGTATGAAAAGCGGGTAAACAATTTATTTTTACGATTACATAGTAATGTTTAATTTAAGATGGAGTTCAATACCAGTATCGGAGAGAGATCGACTCAGTCCAATTACGTCTGGATTCTGGATGTTATATACAGACTTTTTAAGCATTTTCTCCCGCTTAGAGTTAGTTCATATTGATGGTGAAGCTAGTATAATTGAATCTACGCTAGCTGACAAACAAAAGTGGCAGATTAAATCTCATCAAGGAAGGTGGATGAAAGGTGTTTCGGCTGGAGGGTGCAGAAATCATGCCGGTAATCAATTTTGTCTTACGGGTTTTACAAAGTTCATATTACTTAATATCAGTTATACAATTTTTATAATATATTTCATAGTAATGGGACCACGACACCTTTGAATGTTGGGTCTTGATAAGAGTAACGTTTGTTAATATTTATTTTCCTATATAAATCCAATGTTAATAATTCTCGGTTTATCTACCAATATAACAGGAAGCAAATTTTAATAATTTTTGTCCGATACTTTAGCACATCCTGATTATAATTACTTACATACTTTATTATTAATATAATCTAGTGATATTTAAAATAATTTCAGAATTCTTTCATATGAACCCTCAAATTCAAATTGTACTCAACGAATCAGACACCGTGTTTATATCACTAAGTCAACACAGTATAATGGAACCCAAAGTAATAGGATTCAGTATATACAAAATTGCCAAACCAATAACGGAGATTGCGCCATCGACATTATTTAAAAAAATCAAGAGCTCTATAAATTCACAATACACAAACAGTCGTCAAGTCAGTGAAAGGTACATTATAATACTTTGTTTTTGACATCATTGTTTATCTTAGTCTATAGAAAAGCAGAGCGATATACAAATGTTATATATTAATAGTTATAAAATAGCTTTATTTAATATTCAATAATGTGCATGACTAACTAGTTCATAGCGAATGTACCTATTCATCATAACACAAAGATGTATATAACTTATAAATATTTGCATGTCACTTATACAATACGATACGACATATTTAATTATAATATGTTTTATCAATCGTGCACTGTCAAAGCGATTCGTCCATTGCCACAAAAATTGACGGCACAATATAACTAATTATTTAAAATAAAATCGTGTATGGCATTACTGGATTGTATTGTATTCACATTTTGTTATACAAAATATATTATTTGTTCCAGATGTAACTTAGAAAGTGGCGCTTATTTAGTAATACCTACTACATTCGAGCCGAGACAAGAAGGAAACTTTACACTCAGGGTGTGTTCAATGAAATCGCTAAAAATGAACATCCTTGATAGCTTTCCGCAAACCTTAAAAACTGCGGTATTAAAAGCTCCCTCCGAAATTAATTCAAATACATTTGAATTATACGATTCTCAGTTTCTTCAGTTAGCCGATGAACATAAAACTATAAATGCTTTCGAACTCCAAGAGTTATTAGAGAGATGCTTACCAAATGATTATATAAAGAGCTCTGCAACTATAGAAACCTGTCGGCAAATCGTATTATCTATGGAAGTATCCTTTTTACGATCACATACAAATATATCCCCAGAAACTATGAACAATTATTATTATAACATATCATAGTTCTTTCTTAAGTATTTGTATATGAAATTTACAAAATAGACTGGCCGCTATACAATATTAGCGTAAAAAAATTAATTGTACAAAATTTATACATACATAAAAAGATATAACTTTAACATCTTTACAATTGCAAACACGACTTAAAGCTTTAAAGAAGCTTAAATAAATTTACGGCTGTTTACTATTTCCATTATACAAATTTTCACTAGTAGAAAATAAGATAACTTTCTTAGCACAACATTCAGAAAGATGGCTCAGGCCGTATTACCCTTAACGACTTCAAAGATTTAATTTATAGTCTTAAATATTGGCAAGATATTTTCAAAAGACATTCAACTGAAAAAATGGGAGTATTGAGAGTTGAAAGATTTCGTGATGCCCTACGTGATGTCGGCTTTGTTGTGCCAGAAAGAGCAATGGCCTTATTAGTGCTCAAGTATATGAGGAAAGACGGAATGTTGAGATTTGGTGACTTTGTGTCTGCTGTGGTTCTTTTACACAGAGCTTTCTGTGAGTATTGAGTATTTCTAATATTGTCTCTAAAATACATAGCAGAAAAATTTATTCATAAAGCTTTCAATACTAATAAAAATATTTGCTTTTGCTCTTCTAACAAACATTGAGTTGGAATATAACATATGTACTGCAAAAATACTTGCAATTTTTGATTAATATTCGGAATTAAAATCGATAGTTCTTTTTATGACGAAGCACCATATCTTATATTCCCTTTTCAGATATGTTCTTCAGTAACTGCTCTACTCGTACGCACCAAGTTAAATTAACATTTCCTGAGGTGGGTATAATATTAAACAATTTTTTATGCTTATAGATACTTTAAATTAATCGTCGCTTAATATAAATTACTAACAAATATTTCAGTCTTTATATTCATATTGATAGACTATATATCATTACATAGGACTATGTAAATAGTATATATAAGACAGATAAATCATATTGGAAATAAACCCTATAAGTTTGCTTTTTTAATTAAACAGAAGTAACATTTGTTATATATTACTGATTATTTTTTTCAGTGGCTGAAGTTGGCTTTGACGTGCTAACATTAGGATATAGCTTGACAGTGGAATGATTCATATTACTAAAATATATTTGTATATAAGTTCATCAGAAAAGCTAAACAATGATAGCTACCAAAACAAGTTGGTATTAGTTTCGGTCGTTTAAAATATTCTTTCCACGCAAATAGATGATCTGGATCGTAATCGAGTTGCATGCTTTCTAAGCACTGCATGTGTTGTGATATAATATATATGTAAAGTAACTATAATATCGACACTAGAAACCAAAAACCTAGTAACTCGCAAATCCCAAATTGTTCACCGGAACAAGAAACTTACTTTCTTTTAAATTATTAACATCATATTTGTCGACCGTTATGATGATGATATTTTTTGACGAAACAGATACAATTATTTTCTGAATATAAATAATTCAGGAGTATTATTGAATGAAAAATCATATTAAGTTTTTGTTTTCTAGCTTCGATATACATTAAAAATGACTTTTCTGCATTTATAAGATATATTGTATAGAAAATAAGGTTATAAGGGTCTCATATACATATGTATTCGTATTTATGATATACATATACATATGTATATTAAGATCAAAATATATTACGTAGATTTAGTGTTAAAAATCGTAGGTACCTCATACTATAAATAAGCAGCTCGTGAAGCCTCCTAATGATTGTGTATACAATAAAAAGGTTGTTCCTGTACAGAAGAGCTACTTTTACTTAGCGCCTACTTATATTATTTTGAAAATAAAAAATGTATAGTGGGATGTCAAACATTAAAGTTTATTGAGTCTTATTAGAAGTTATTTAATCTTAAACATTACGAGTAAGTGGTTTATTGACAAACAAGTAGAATTAATAACGCCTGAGTCATTTTCAAAATGGGTTCCTTTTATTTCGAAGGTCATGTAAAAAAATTTGCAATGCAGTATTAAAGGCACTTCGAAAATTACTATATACCTATATTATATCACCTTTAGAAGTTTATTTAATTCTGATATGTAAAGAAAATGGTAGAATATACAAGACATTACTAGTTACGTTTTGAGTGATATATTAAAGAAATTAAAAACATTTTATCTTTTGTTAACAATTTTATTTATGATATATTAATGTTATAAATCTTGTTGCACTATACTATACAGCCTAATACAAAGCTTAGTCTTTAGTAGACCAAGTTTTGTCCCTGATGTCTTATATAATAAAGTATTTCAAAATTTAGTTCAGGCACACTTGTGATAATCAATATGCCTACTCAATTTGAGTACCTTTATGACTCATGTTTGGGTAGTAAATTGTGCATGGAATTTAGCACACGAACACGTCGCTAATACAAACTTTGAGTATCATGTGCTTTGACTTTTCATTTTGTGTATATCCTGGTTATCACTTGTTCAAAAACTTTACGAAAAATAAAATACAACTGCACATCATAATATAAAATACAACTGCACATCATTTATAAAACTCATATAGGATCAGTAGAGTATCATTTTGTTTTTTACACATTGAGTTAGTTATAATTGATTATATCACATTTTATTCAAAGCACATTAAACTTAATTATAAATAAACAAACAATATAGTAAGCATTCTACACATTTAAGCAAGTAATTTCATAGACATCTGCTAGTAGACAACTAAAAAAACAGTTTTAATTTAAAACTATCATAACGAAACTCAGAGGTATTTGTCAGCTTATAGTTGATTTCATTCTCAATAATTCTTGTTACAAATAGTCTTTGTTTAAACGGAAAAGTTGTGATATACTGCCACCCTACTGTACACCATTGTATCAGCAATTTGTGCCAATTATGTACAACTGCTGTTTAGTGTGTAGTAGGACTGAATGTAGCATATAGCTAATTAAACTACCTGATATTACTTAAATAAATTTGTATTCAATATGTACATAGATTGAAAATGTGGCTCATTGATATTTAAAATTATTAATTATTTATTGCTCTTATCGTTACTGTTTGATATTATTTCTATACTATCGTTATTACTATCGTCGGAGTCGAGAGATGCTGCTTTATGCAGCTCATACAGTTGAACTAGCTGATCATCAGACATATACTCCAACATTTCTGGATCCAAGTACTTTCCAACATCTTTCTTTCTAGCTTGATGAAGAGGTTTTGTTTGTTTAGCAATGTTGATTGCATAATCCTGTAAATGAACAATGGATATTAAGGCAAAGGATTTATATTAAGTAAACAAAATAATTTCTTAAAACGTCGCAAATTCAGTACCGTCCACTCATTTAGAAATATGTTGGCCTCTTGTGGATTGCAATTTTTATGTCGTTTGAATTCTTCTCTGGCATAGTTGTCGCCGAGAACTCTTAATTCCGCTGGCAACGCACGATGAACGCGAAAAATTAGTTTATACAGTCGTCGCACTCGAGAGATGTGTTCTGGGGCAAACATTATCTAGACACTTCTAACTTTAAAATACGATCATTATATTTGTATATTCGTAACAATTATGTTTTTAAATTATACAACAAAATTTTAAAGAAGTTCCAAAATTTAACATTATCAACACAAATAGTGGACCAAAAATCCGTCATTTATTTCAACACTTACATGAGTAAGTATATATTTTCATATTTTGCATGTTATAGTTGATCAAAAATGAGCTACAGGAATATTCATTCGCTAGCAAAGTATTACGTTAGTGAGGTTTTAGGTTACGTAAATAACACACATTAGGTACAGATAAGGCAATATCTGCATTACTTTTCAGATTACAGAACATATAAGACCTCAGTGGCGTAAAATGCCCGTATGCTAATGTATAATTGGAACATGGCTATTATTTGACGAAAACTGTTTTACAATTACTATTCAGTTAAATTTATCTGTTGACTATTTTACTTTGATGAGTTTTAAATAACTGTAGAATGTTACATCTGACGTAAATAGAGATAGCAAAAGTTTAATCTTGTTATTTCAGTTGTCAAACTCAACTTTATTTTGATTTGACGTATCATTTAATATATAAAATTTCAAAAGTGAATATTTGTTTCCAAACAGCTGCTACGAATACTCAGGCCAGCGGTGGCAATATTAATATAATGTAAGATTGTTACAGCTTAGAGTAACTCAACCAGTAGTTGTACGTTGATTAAGAAAAAAATGGGCATGCCATCTACATACTAAGACTACTATTGTTAAAATAAGGTTGAACTTCTAAAGTTGTTCAATAATTGATAATTTTGGATCTAAATCTGTTAGAGGTCGAATAAATATAAGTAATGGCTGGCAACACTTGTCACATATGAAATAGTAATTTTTGAATCCCGGAATGTTTATTTAAAATTAAAATAAAGATTAAATTATTAATGATTGTCTTTTATAAAAAGATACTTCTCTTCTAGACATGACCATGTAACACCATAGGTATATCTTTCTATATAAAATTCTCGTGTCACGGTGTTCGAACTTGAACTCCTCCGAAACGGCTCGACCGAACCTTATGAAAATTTAT
>JAOSYY010025485.1:19907-47313 GCA_025727935.1 Hebomoia glaucippe | reverse complement strand
ATAAATTTCAGTTAGTTCATTCTGACTTGCCGCAACATAGATGTCCAAGCTGCCCTGCCTCGTTTCTTTCTATAGACGACTTGACAGTGCATCAGGAAAGACATTCACGAATTAACGAACGTAATTTTGTATGCGAAATTTGTGATAAAGCGTAAGTATCTTGATTTTTCCTTGGGCAAAATTTGTTTTATTGCTTATATAAAAAAAATAAATAAAAACCTTAATTACGAATAGCAAGCTCACCATAAAACAGTAATACTAACCAATAGTCTGAAAATCAGTGTTAAGAAGGAATCTAAGTCTGTCCTTCTTACACTACTTGTGTACTTATACATCTTATAAAATCTCGTTATATCCCTTCTGACCTATCGTGGTATCAGTCAGACAGACAACCTACTCCACTTAGGTACTTAATTTCGCTAATAAGTAGTTATTATGTAATAAAATACAATACATTATAATCCTTTTGTAAATATATATTGATTGTATACAATTGTGAGAAAAACTATATGAATGCAAATTAAAATTAGATTTTAATAAACCCCACCACTAAAGGTTGATGTGCCTGTGTTTGGTATCGTAGCTCCTAAGCGATTGAGCCCATTTGGATGCGGTTAAGATTTAATTGGAAGTTAACGTGATGGTGTTGTTTCTTATTTATAATTTATGAAGATTTTAGGCGTTTGTTTATCGTGGGTGGTTACCTTTTTTTAAACACATATTAGATATATATGACATTTTTAATTATTGAAGTTTTCCTATTTTACAGATTCTCCGTAAAATCTACACTAGACAGACACAAAGCTATGTTACATAACAGAGAGCCGGAGTTCAAATGCGAGTATTGCCCGGAGCGTGAGTCCCACCACATCGAATATTTATTTAAACTATTAAAATAACATAGAAGCTATGAACATACAGACACAATATAAATCAACATTTACATTCTCAACTTCCACCGAAATAATATGACGGTGTGATGTTGAATATGTAATTGTTTCATTAGATATAGAATTATGACCTCTTTAAATATGATACTTTAGTATTTCGTTAACAATGTTGTTTATCGTAAAAGTATCATGTTTACGGATTCAATGTATATAATTTATTAGTCGAATTATAATCCTATTTTTGTGTAAATATCGTTTCTGACGACACCTTTCGAGCGAAAGCTCAGGTAATTATTTTAGTGTAGCACAAACCGTCAACTGTATTGCAAACGTTATGGTGTTAGTCGTAGAAACTCTTAAATTTCATAGTTTTCACAAAACAGCGTTTGATATGCAGTTTTTCAGGATTC
Organism: Hebomoia glaucippe; assembly: GCA_025727935.1. Lineage (NCBI taxonomy): Eukaryota > Metazoa > Arthropoda > Insecta > Lepidoptera > Pieridae > Hebomoia > Hebomoia glaucippe. The sequence continues at coordinate 46,013 of JAOSYY010025485.1, read as the reverse complement.
TAATAAAATTTGTTGTTTTAAATTCTACAATATACGTTTGGGAAATTATTCTAAATCTTTAGTTTCTTTCAAGATTTACGAAATAATTTGTAAATATAATAATTCCTTGTTTAAAGTGATGATTATAGTGTGTTTGTAATTTTTAGAATTCGGTTCAGTACAGAAGCTCTCGCGTCATTTGCGGACGCACGCGGGTAAGCGGCCTTATCCTTGCAAGTTTTGTGATAAGAGTTTCATCAAATCTCAACATTTTACAAGGTATGTAAGTCGGATATGTTAAGAGGGTTAAGATATTTATTTTTGAAAAGTATATTAAAATGTATTATACCAGTTAGGCTTTTTCCCAAATGTTCTTTATAAAAATAAATAAGGCTAGCTTGGAGGTTTCCATGGGCAGGAATCGCTTACTATAGGTGAACTGTATCGTATATAAAAAAAACTAAATATTTTTAATTTATTGAATAATTTGAACTACATAATTCTTACTATAGTATAGCAATCTCCGTACAGTGACGCTTAAGAGGTTCTTAATTTAACAGCGTTATTAAGAGCTCTTGTTAAATAGAGAAAAACATGTATTTTTTATAATAGCCTGATGTTTCGCTGCTCCAGTATTTTCGTTCTAATTAATTTGGGCTATTTAGTTATTATTAAATTAATATTCTCGATATTCAGTGGGTGATATCTAACATAGAGCGTATTGTTAGTATGGGTACCTAAATTGAAATTTGGTCACTTTAGAAAAATTGGTCGTTAAAGGGAGTGGCGTTAATTACATTTTTTGTAATTTTTAGACATTTGCGTGTGAAGCATCGTGACGAAATGCCCGCGATGAATTCGAGCGACGCTGAGTCGTACCGGTGTGAGCAGTGCGAAGAAACCTTCAATACTCAAGATGAGCTGATCTTCCACTCAGCTATACACGCCACGCAGAACCTCACTTGCCCTCTTTGCCAGGAGAAGTTCGATAACGTAGATGACGTCACCGCTCACATCAAATCGCATGTTAATGGTATATATTAAATACTATAGAACCAATACATAACATTCTTCTGTCAATTTACACACTATTCCGGAACGGCCTAATGATGCAATTATTATATGTATATTCGATAGGTTTGAGAAAAGTTTGTTGTACCTTTAAGTGATAAGAGTGATCCACACCATTTTTTTTTTTGATGATGCAACAACCCTAATTTTTCACCCTTCCACCATTAACCGCTATTTTTATTGTAATGGCAAAATAACGTAGGCCGAGTCAGCTAGTATATCACATTACTTATAGGTACAAATAAGGATACGTAGATTTTCGTTTTCACTTTCGAATCAAATCACTCGAGTCTTATAGATGTATATTTCTGTTTATTTTTCTGTATCAGGTGTAGAATTCATGTGTGACTTTTGTGAACTTGTGTTCACTACCAAGGAGAAGTATGAGAACCATTTTATATTCGCTCATGAAGAGGAAATGCAGAATGTAAGTAGTAAATTATTTATACTTAAAAACAAGTATCGTGAAGAAATAACTGTGTCTTAATTATAAAGGCTATGATTGCATTGTAAATAAAAATAATAAAAAGTGACGTATTTCAAAAACAAATCCACGTTTGAAATTCCGTAGCCACACTGTTTATGTTGTAAAATGTATGCTTATAGGAATTGGACGAACATTCATCCTTCGAAATGGACGAAGAAGACGATGTCGTGGAGACGGGAATACACGGTTTGTTTTCTGTTACTAAATTTATTCATTTATATTTTTGTGACTTACTAAACCTGACGATTATTACGATACACAATTTTTCAATCACATATATACATTATTATTTTTTTTATATTTATATATTATTGAATTCTGTGCGGGTTTATAATATTAATTATTTTCTTATAATGTCTTTTATCTTTTTGCTCGGATCCTTAAGAGTCGCACATAAAATGAAATGTCACATATAAAAATAATTTTAAATTAGATTCGTAGTTCATGTGATTAAAGTATTCAAACAATAGGAGGAACGTTGTGATATTATAATATAGTATATTAAAACTGAATTTTTTTTTATAGTAAAAGAGGATGGTGATGAAATGGTGATTGAGATGGAAAAGTTCGAAGCTGACAACTTCATGGTAAGAAAACGTATTGAGAGATTATACTTGTTTTAAATCAATTTGTTACAAAACCCTTATTTTTTAATTAACAATGGCAAAAACCTTTAGTATCCTTAGTATATTAACTTATATTTTAATATCCAAATTATATTTCGCTGCGCCCTGTGCGATATTTTAAATGCATAGATATTATCTAAAAAGATAAATAAATATAAGTATTTGTTTTTAATAGATAAATTTATTTTTCAGAGGTCCGAAAATACTACTGCAGAATATGAAATGAAGAATGACCAAACTAATTCTGAAGGTATGAATCTATTATATGCAAAAAAAGTAATAATAACAAAGATCTACTTTATATTGTAAGTAATTTACGAATAACGCTCATTGTAAAAGACTTTTTAATTGAATGAATTTCGGAAAATGAGGCGTTTATGGCAAATTTATAGGCGAATAAATAAAGTTATAATTATTTCTACGGTTCCATCTATCTGTCCACTAATTTTCATCAATATCAATTCAGCTATATAGGTAGGTGGAAATGTACAAAAAACACACTAACTCTCGCATTTCTAACATTATGATTATGTACCCCTGTGCCTGAAGTAACTAAATAATATATATTTTGCAGGAAGCGAAATTGAATCTCCATGCCCCGAATCGGTCATAGATACGCCAGTAGTGACTAAAATCGCTGAACAGCCAGTCATAGACAAAATGGAAAAGATCAAAGAGCCGAGTCAAACGGAAATGTTGACAGTACGCGCTTCTCCGATAGTTAAATCATCCCAGATCACTGTATTGTCAAATCAAGTGTTGCCAGCTTCCACGGCGACCGTATTGTTAACAGAATCGAAAGTAATAAAACCACCAACCATCAAAACTAGTGATAATCAGGTTTGTTGAGCTTTATATAAAGTCTATGCTTTTCAGACTTGGAAACAAATTGGATGCTGTAACCCCTTTGAAATTCTAGGCATAATACAAAAAGTCGATTGCTATTATTCAATTTCGCTAAGCTGTAAAAATAATTTTAACCAGACATTTAGTCTGCTTTGCCGTTGGCATTGGTCTAATTTCTTTTTGTGTTAAAATATCAAAGTAACTACTGTTTTCTTATCGCTATTATGAAAATATTTATAAGATTCTCAACTGTCTGTTTGTCGCGGCTAATTTGGAAGCAGTTCGATCGTTTCTGGTGTTTTCACGAGATTTATAACGTTACGAGAAGTAACGTACTACTTTGTATTTTATTATCTACATATAATCATTGTGGATGAAACTACAGGGCAATGCATCCTATTTAACATAAGTTCAATTTTGTATGTTACAGTCCATGGTTGTCATACGTAAAGGGGACGACATCAAACGGAAACTCCAACAAATAAGTGATATCCGTGAGTTATAATTTTGAAATATCCTGTTATGTCTATTTTATATACATATTTCACAACTAGTTTATACATACGTTGATTTAGTAGAAGTAATTTAAACTTATAAAAATACTCCGAGTCTATGGATATAAAATCTTTCTTACTGCAACTGTGGGTCCATTCAAGTATTACGTAAGCAGATTTATTACAATTATTACCCTTCCCCCATCAGAAGTTCAATTTAATCATTATATGTATAGACCCCTCAACCTCCCATGTCATCCAAAATAAGCAAAGCAAAAAATGAAGTGCTTACGTAATATTTCAAAGGCCCCTGTGTATAAAACATGTCATATTAAATACTCCATCTGTTAGTCGTTTACATCGACGAAATTTCTCCATAGTAAAGTCATCAGTTTAACATTTAATTATGTACCAATTTCCAATCATTGAGTCATTAAATGACTTACAACACTACATTTGTTCTATTAAACGTATATAATATTTATGATTGACCTTTTCTCATCTAGAACCAGTAAAAAAAGAAAAGCTAAATAAGGTAGAAAGTAATGGCGCTGGATTCAGTGATAAATCTCTACGACTTTTAGAAAAGGAATTGCAAGATCTTAAAAGGGTTAGTTTTATTCTTCTTACCTATTTGATATTTCTTTCTATAAAATACATATAAATAAAATTTTAATGTAATATTAATATAATAGCGTTTAGAAGTATACGTACGGTACTTAAGACATATATAATTTTTGTCTGTCTGTTTATTTCGGCTAATTCTCGAAACGGCGGGACCTATTGATAAGACTTTAAAGTGTAACATAGAAATGTTTGAAATCCTCATTCCAATATCAGGTATTTATAAAACGTAATGTAGGTGGAACCGCGGGACGCGGCTTGTAGAAGCAGTTTTTTCATTGGTTTAAAGATTTCTGCGTGTTTGTTAAATATGTCAAATTGTTGTATGTAATGTAACATGATTATAAAAGTATTGCTTTTCAGACAAATACGCGTTCAGACGGAAGCAAAATAGCACCCGCTAAGACCGCAGATGTCTCAAAACCCAGACGAGCACAACTCATTACAGGACCTAAGTTAAGGTAGTTATTATTAATTTTATGTTAATGCATTTAATGTTAATTTTTATTTGTGTCTATTTTTCATCTATACATTATATTTATTGTACTGTGTTTTTTATATGTCTGTAATGTTGCCATAATTTAAATATAAAAAATAATATTAAGTAACTTGAGATGCTGCAAATATTCTTATTCCTTCTTTGGGATTGAGGATCAGATTTTAAGGCCAGAAATAAGCAAACTGGTGATCAGAGAATTATTGCTTTATGGTAAACATTGTAACATTAGGTTTTTAACTTAAATACGTTTCGAAAATTTATTTCAGAATATTGCTCGTTTCTCTAAATACAATTTTTGATATCCTTGAATTCTAATATACTAATAATCTTCACAGAATATCTGATGAGAAAAAGCAAATACCAAATAAATCACCGGCGATAGAGAAAAAATTCGAGCGACGTGTTACAAAAGAGAATAAAGAGCCCTCCGTAAAAGAAGGAAAGAACATTGACAGTAATAAAGACGAAGAAAGGAAAGAGAAAGAGATTAAAGAGTTACCAAAGGTGAAAAGTTTTTAGTATAACAATACTAAACTATTAGAAATTCCTTAATACTTCTTTGAAACAAATTTATTTACTTGCTAATATATGAGTGTTTTGAGACTGCATTTCCCCGTCAAAGTTACTGAATCGATTTTGATGAATTTTGTCCAGAGGTAAGTTGAACATTGGAGTCTATTTCCAGCCCGTAAGTGAGGCTGTATTTTATTTTAAATTAATAAAATAACACAGATGTATCGGAGAACAAAATAGACAATTCAATAAATATGTTCTAAAAGAAATATTTATTTCCTACGACAAGTTTCATACAATACAAAGTAGAAAGGAGGAGAATGGACGTTAAATAGAAAAGTAAAGTGAAGAACAAGTCATAAATACACTGATATATAATAATTGAAATATAAAACATGATTAAAGTTATAATTAAGGTTGTTTTTAGAGAAATAAAGCTTTTCACATTTATAAGTCAGATGGCCGATGCCGCCGAACATCGCTATTAAAGTAGTTTTTTTGTAATTTAGAGTGTAATAAAGAATGGTGCTAACGAAAAGAGTAGCAATGAAGAGGTAATACGACGTTCGTCACGTCCGTCACGTGTGAGGGATTACGCCAAAATGGTCAATGATCATTCGAAAGACAACTCTGACGAAGACGAGGACAGCGATACAGAGGAGGACGACGAGGAATACAGAGAAGCTAATATTTCAGAGGTAAGATTTGTAAGGAAAATCATTTCTATACTGTCGTCGAAGCGTGTATTGAAAAATGTATTATAATTCATTGTTTTTTATTTAAAAATTACAACATAATTATACGTGATGTAGCGGACAAACTTTCCCTTGTGATATTTCGTGATTTTGGAGTCTGTGCGAACCGATCTCCTCTGATTATAATAAGGTGGTGGTTGTACTTCTATTATATGTTTCCCTTTTTTATATTTATCGTAAATTGTACGTATACAGACACGGTCAAAGCGACGAACAAGTTTGAAAATGAAGTCTCCAGCTGTAGTGTCACCGGCGCCGGCGACTCCCGCGGCCACACCCACTCCCAGAAAAAGAGGAAGGCCCCGTAAAGATGCCCACAAAGAAGTGTGAGTAAATACTCAATAATAATAAGAAATTGTTATCATAAATTATTTCTTAAACGTAGTCATTCTTATTATTAGTTGATAGTTTTTGAGGTTGAGTACTATATTCAATTTTATAAATGGTGAGCCGTGCTCCACCGTTCTACCTATATTATATGGAGAGTTATAAAATACTGTTATATACAGAATTAGTACTGCACTCCATATCCAACCCTTCGGCTTTGATTTCCGCAAAAAGAAATATATTAGTCTCTGTACTTAAATTTTAAAAAAATTGGATCGACAACGCTAAAAACTTCAACAAACAAGAGACGTTTCTTTGTTGAAGCTTTTGCAATCTATCATTGTTTTTAATGCCATAAATTTCTTTTTTTTTCAGACCAGAGAAAGTCAGAAAAGATGAAATTGCAAGCAACGATAGTTCCAGTCAACAAGATACCGAGGAAAAGTCGAATATCGAAAAGAAATCTGAGAAAAGTACCACAGCTTTGGTAATATCAATAAAACGTTTATTAAGTTTTATTTTTAACAGTCACAAATTTGAAAAATAGTACTAATATCGATACATACCAGAGACCTGTTATATTATTCCTTCCTAGTACTCTTAAAGATTATTTCGCTCGTCAGCAGTGTATTATATATTATACGAGCTTCGGCTATATTTATTTCTTTTTTCAGACTTCGACTAAAGCAGAAACTATTGTAAGCGAAAAGTTACCATCGGATGATGTCATTCTGTCTCCTACGGGTCAAACGTTGAAAAAGGTAATTAATTTCGTTTATATTAATATCAATGTGTAGTATAACGCTGAATACAGATTATATAATTGAACAAATAATAAATATACTTTATTATTTATTTTTAGGTGCCAATTAAAGCACTACCTCCAGGAGTGAAGCCAATGCCGTTACCAATGAATGCTAGACGTAAGTATTCCACCATAATTTTTTTTTCTAACCAGCATGTAACTATTTGACAAGACTATTAATTTAGAATAAAATCTTTTTGGTAACATAATTGTGACTATTATAAGCTTTCGTTGACATTAAGTAGAAATACGTCATTAATAATATAACTATGGAAAAGTATGTTTCATTTGTTTGAATGGATTTTAAACAAATAAAACATTTTTGAACCGATAAAGTGGATTTTATTTAAATTAAATTTGTTATATTTCTATAATGCGCTTATGTAATAAACGAATATCTAGTTTTATGTATTTTTAATTTTAGCTATGGGCCAAGCTGAACTATGTGAAATGCAAATAGGCAAGAAAGTTGTGAAAGTACAGAAGATCGTTATGACCAAGGCGGATGTAGAGGCTATGGCTAAGAAGGGCCTCCTGGAAATGAAGGTTGGCATATGACAACGATTTTTCTCAGAATAAATATTTCTAAGCAACAAATAATCACACTTAAATTTATAGTGTAGTAAAAAAATATATTGAGTTAGACACGTCACACACTTCTTACTCACAGCAGGGTTAAGGATACAATAATAATAAACATTTGTAATAAGCGATAATGTGACAATATTTTAGATAAAAATTAGTGTCATAAGACAGTCATATCCTATGAGACATAGATTTTGGGATCCCGGTGTGAGGAATGGGGCAGAAAAAGTATCATATCTGTTTCTTCAAACCTTTTTTTTTCTACAGACTTAAAATGATCAATTTTCTTATGTGAATGGTTAACCTTTGACGTTAAATGTAATATATATACTACTAATCTCAAACGTATTATAATAGTTATATATAATATTATCTATGCAAAAATTATTGTATCTTGGCATAGTACAATCAGCGACAAAAGCAGAACTAAATCACATTAACGTAGCGTTTATAATTTGAATTAGATTCTAATGTAACATAATTATTTTCGACAGGACGGTACAATGGTTTTGAAGCAGGGTATTAAGCTGCCGACACCAACGAAAGGTATGTTATATTAATCAAAATCTAATATAGCAGCCGAATGATTTCGATACTTCTGGTATCTTTGTTGAGCATTCTAATTATACTAAGTTTATTGTTTCCTAATTATTCATATAAGGTAGTAGTAACATTCACATATCTATACTAATTTTACAAAGCTGAAGAGCTTTTTGTTTATTTGTTTGAACGCGCTAATATCAGGAACTGCTGGTCCAATTTGAAAAATTCTTTCAATGTTGAATAGTACATTTATCGAGGATGGCTGTAAGTTAAATCATATTTTAAAAAAGTAGGGATGCTTACTAAAAGTAACCCAAGGTGTAATCGAAATTAACGCAAGCGAAGCCGCTGGCAATAGCTAGTTAACTATAATACAAACATCGAATTTAAATTGATAAACTTATATTGTTTTCAAAATAAAGCAATTTCAATTTTTTAATATAATATGTTTGTAAAACAACAACTATTAGCAAAGTGAATCATCATAAATTTCACATTAAACAAAATAATATGTTATTAATGACATTTTATTGTTACAGATATTAAAGACACGCCTAAGAAAGATAAAGGCGCACCGACTCGGTGTGATATTGGGGACGATTAATATTTAATTAGATCTAGTTTATAATGAAATTTTATATACTATTTCATGACAACGTCATAATAATGTATTAAAATTGATTTTAGCATAATTAATCTAAGATTGATTTAGGATCAGTTTCATAAGATTTTATATGGATTAAGATTATGGTGTGATTATTGCTTAGAGAGCTATAGCATATTTTTGGTTTTTTTACACACGCTTATTGTAGTCTTACTAGACTAGCTTACTAGCTTCTCATATATTTCATACCTTTTGCTTATCAAGTGACTTGATCTTGTTAAAAATATCCTAAATATGGTTCTACCTTGGCTTTAGGACACCAATATGCCTTTCTCATATCATCCTTATTGCAAGTTTGCATTAGTTTTTATTGTGTTCTTTTAATAAGGATATCATAATACGAAAACTACTAAAAATATTTAAATTATAGTGCTATGGTAACACCCCAGGTCGAGAACAATCAAGTTTAGGTTGACCTCTGCGTCTTCTATCAGCATGCTTTGATTCTCAAGTACTTTAATATCCATTCACATTTCCATCCCAAACTAGACCACTTAATTTTCTTTAAAAAAAAATTCTCTTGATTTTTCTTCTGCAATACCCAAAATTCAGTACTATATATAAGCGTTGTAACTACTTTATGGACACCCATATTTTATATACTGGCTTTTCAGTAAATAAAAAATAATATTAAAAATGCATCATTTCTATGCAGTAGCTCTTGAACGTTTTACATTTTTTATCATTTTATTTACTTTATGCGAATATTAACTGATAACGATATCAAGTCAAAAATCTCTGTACAGATGAAATGTATGCACTTTTTATTCACTAAGTGGAAAATAATAAATATATTCTAGAATACTAATGTTTTTTATTTTACCTATAAAATCAATTGTAATCGATTTCAAACATTTTAGAGGCAATCAATAATACATAAAAAATTCTTATACGTAGTCAGTCTTATTAAACTTTATTACCTTAGCCAGTTTGTGTGCTCATTACGCACTGGAAATCTGAATAAAATCAATCCTGATGTATTAATGAAATTTATTTTTAAATTATTAAAAAAAATCAATGCATATTGAAGACGCGTCACACAATTTCAGCCGCGTTCATTTTATATAACTAACTTTAAAGAAGCCCAGACTCTGGAATCCCGTCAACATAGGTCCAACCCTTTCGTAGGTTAGGCGGATCAAACAGGCAGTTTAAATCTATTTCTGTTAAAAAGTAACATATATATCTTCATGTTATACATTTATAAATTTATTTTGATATTACCAGGGGACATTTCAATTTTATTCATTTCGGTAGAATGAAAGAACAACGATTATTATGTAACTGTTATGTTTTGTAAGCTTCTATTTCACATATATAATTTATTAAATTTCTTTTAAATTGAACTTGTGATTAACGTACCTATTATAGTATCACAACAAAAGGATGTTTGTGGATTTTACGATGTCACTCAACAAAGTAGGTATATAATTCTTATTATTATCAAACTAGGCGTGTCGTCGCCTACTTGTCACTAGATGGCAATAATAGCTCCGCACTTCTATAACATATTCTATAACCAATGAAAGTAGATGTCGCTAGTTAGATTTCACGTCATTACACTTATTTCCCGCTCAAACGAAGTTACCACTTGGCGGCTTGTTTAAAATATCACAATCAAAGTTGAAACCACATCTAAAACGCGCGGTAGCCTGAGCTGCAAATAATTAAATATATTTATATTAAATATAAATATTAAATATTTAATTAATATATTATTTTATGCAAAGTGTTAATAGTGCTTCAAATTAGTTCTCAGTTATTATAAAACAGGAATCTAAATAGCGTAAGTAGAACTGTTTTTTTTTAATATTCAGACACCTAAAATATATTGAATCCATTCGGTTGTAATTCTTTTTCAATTTAATAAAGGTTACAATATTTCACAGAACTCTGCATTGCATTTCAAATTCTTAAATCAGTAATTTTAATGTTATCGATCAATAAAATTTAAACGGTATTTAGGTAATTTAAATATATTATTTTCACAAATATTGTGACTAGGTCGTATACTTCAATGGGTGTTTGACAAATTTTTAATTAAAACCTTCAACCATTTTATTATATTAAATCGATGTATTTCATATGCTATAGAACAATTGGATTAATAAATATTTATTTTAATGTTTTAGTTATATTTTCTAAATTATTGTGAAGCATTTTTTTAAATAGAGAACTAGTTAAATTTCTACAATATGTAGTATGTACTAATGCTTAAATAAACATTTTCTATGTAGTAATTGGATACGTATCTAAGAAATTCATACATAGGTGTGAAAAAATATTCTAAATCGCGTTAATTTTTCGGACAGCTAATGTCGCGGCCACAGTGACTTGTTATATGGGAAGTGATAACAATATATAAATATAGTTATATAATCTCCTGAGGTAATACCTAAACTATACAGAATTTTTCCTATCGCAGTATAGTCAGGTAATAATCTCTATTACAGTGAATATGCTATTTTATATCTATAGTTAAAAGATTTTGTTGCTATATTTTGAGAAATATTATTTTTTCATATTGATTAACATTGACTTGTTGTCTATATCAAATGGGATAAAGTAGTCTTTAATTACAATATTACTAATTTTAACATTCGCTAAGTGATACCTGTTACCTATTTTATCTGTGAACATTTTAAGATACAATAATAATTTTGTAATCTTCGAACAATGATTAAAGTAAAAAATCTAGTAGCATATTATTATTTTTATAACATCACGTCCGGTATAATAATCGTTTTGATCATAATTTACATTTATTTCCTCATTATATGGTTGTACCATATAAGAAAAAAAATCCATAAAATCCAAAGTTTCAATATTTCGCTGGTAAGCAAAACGTATTTTGCTGTAAAATTGTTTAAAAGGCCTTAGAATATGGCCGCTTAAGTGTATTCAATAAAACCTTATTGGTTAGACGCGTCTAAAAATAACCAATTAGGTTTTCTTGAATATTCCTGTTAAATGCTCCGTCTAAATGAATTCCCGAATTTATACATAAGGAAAATACAATTAATTGTAATAATAAATTAAATACCTAAAAAGGCGTATAGTTAAAAAATTACTTACAACTGACAAAAAATCAATGAGCCCTATCAGCATCGACACAGTTCACAAACATAAACCTTGGTGCCGATTAGGTATAATAATTTATTGCGTCAGGATTACTAACACGTGTGTACCTGCAGATAAAACGACTGTCGTTACAAGAACAGCTATCACTGAAATCATGGTTGTAAAATTGACCAAATGTTTCCTGATGTTTATAGATTAATTTACAACGTTGCATTTGAAACATACATTACCTATATGTACAATAACTTAAACAATTTTCATCCCTTTTCAATGTTTGTCGCTTTCTTAGGCAACCGTCTTTAAACTCTATCGCCAAAAATGTTTCTATCGGACAGATAGTGCGTCTGTCTACCGCATCGTTGGTCCTAAACGAATCGGCCGATTTTGATATATTTTTTGTTTAAAAACTGACGTGATCGATATTATTCTTGCTTATAAATTATGAAGATCTGTGCAGGCGGTTAGTGTTTAATCATGGAATTGACTTATAATTAGTATTATCGATGAATAATCTCGTAATTTTTATAGTATAATTTTAAACTAGAAATAATTAAATTATATTTCTAAACATAGTGGCATTTACAAGATACAAATGAATCAGTCAACAGTTCATAGAAAAGAGATTTTTTTTTCAGTTAATATTTGTTCTATTAGTAACATTCTAAGCATATAAAACTGAATCACGACATAAAATGACATATTAAGGTTAAGTGATTTGCTGGTTTTATTATAATAGCTATGTTTCTATTAATATACCAGTATCAAGATATAGATGATTAATTTGAAAGTCAAAGTTTTCACAAAAAGTTTGCTTGTAAACCTATATTTAACACGTGCGCTTAATGGCGTTATAATAACGACATTTCACCTGAAAGCTGTAATTAATAGAAATGGATGTCTAGAATAATTAAATTGTAATAAGTAAATGGAATAGAAATGGCAGGTACCGCCCAATCGTGGAACGCAATATGGAAATGACTAGCGGACGTCCGGTGACGGATATTAAACTATGCTAATACCGCTATTTACCGAGCCTTGAACCTGGGGATTAGGCAAAAGAAATGTAATTGTGACGTGAATAAATTAGTGTCACTGCAAGTAAGATATTATTAAGTAGAGTCAGAAAAGGACGTGACTGTATTCAAACTATGAAAATCATTGTTACTAGCAGTGATATTCAAAAACAGCAGTTTAGTACCGTAGGCAATGAAAAATCGCGGTAACTGTAAAAAAAGATGAGAGATAAACGCCATTGAAGCTTTAGAAGATACAAATTAATTAAATTGCGCGGACCTCAGACACTATCCATTCCCTCACTTATGACTGATATATAAATCACAAATAAAACAACAAATAATATAGACAATTATGAACTATAGAAAATGGCGAATTATCCAGGTCTATCTGGCCATAATTAGAGCCAGATTAAACTCTTAAATCTATGCAACCTCCTTGGAGAAATCATAAAACAATCCTAGGTAAGAATCATTTCAATGGCGTCACCTTTGAAATAAATAAAACACGTAAAAACGTCACATGTATCGTTGAACAAACAGACATACATATAAATACGGTAAATTCTTAATAAATCTGTTCTTGCGTTGAGGTTTAAAAGTACACCCTACTCTATGAAGTACTCACTATATCAATTACATGAAAAGTGCAAAAAAGCGCTATGAAACAATTATTATTTATATAATTCTATGATAAACAGCCAATGTTGTAGATAAATACGAATATATCATCATTATAAAAATATAACACGTAAAAATGATGTCATAGTAGGTCCGCAGGTGTCGAACTCTTCACAGAAATCATTACTGACATAGGGCATTATTATAATTATATCCTACTTCATAATCTAACCTAATATAAAATATATTTTTCCATATAACTTTATTCATTTTATTGAAGGACTCGTATGTGGAGTAAATGGAAAGGTGTATTTAGATATGACGCCATTTTTACCCAGAATGTACCTACATATGGGTACATGACTAGTAATATTTGACTGTAAAACATATTTTGGCTTTAAAGGTTTAGCATTGGGTCGTTTTTGGGAAAGCACACTTAAAATCAACTTTATTAAATATTTCTCTAAATGGCAAGGTTCCAGTGCAATCGTGATAATCACAAATTAATGCCATATACATATAGGAAGGTTAATTATATCTCGATTCCCCATGAGTCATTTCCCTGTAATTAAGATATTGGTTAACTTTCAAAGAATCGAGTGGAACCGCAAAGAAGCCTTGAAGCTCCGGAAAGCTCGTTGAAATCTTATATGGAAACTCGATCGCATTTAATAATACAAATGTTTTAATGGTAATTTAATATGAATAATTTACAGAAGAACGGCATAAAGGTGTCTCATAATATGTATAAACTTATGAATGTATTTTGTTTTATATTGTGTCTCGATTCACCTTCAGCCTTCCAGGCACAGGGCAAGTGGTTATTCATACCTAATTGAGCGTCCAAATTCTTTTAATGGTCTATTTGCGCCATCTTTTTAGGTGCGAACTAGTAAGGAATGGAACTCTCATCCTGCATCTGTGTTCCCGACTCGGTATAACCCTGAGCTATTCAAATATAAAGTAAATAAGCACCTAATAACGGCTATGCATTGCCATCTTCACCACATCACCATTCCCATCAAGTGAAATCGTGGTCTGTTAAGTGTTAAAAACAGTATTAAATAATTTCTTTGCATTTAGTATAACATAATGACGTAAGCAAGTTCGTGTCTATTTCTTGAAAAGTTTTTAGGCTCGTATTTCTAGACGTGATTTAATTTGTAATCTATTCTTGAGCATTGCTAAAATACCAAAACGTATGGAAAAATACAAATAGTTTCAAACCCGTTTTATTTCAATCTTATGATCCAAATACATAATAGAAAAAGTAATTATAATATTTAAACATATTCAGTAAATTGTATGAACGTGTTTTAGTTATAAATAGACATAGCCTTGATTATAAAATACATAATACTAAGCATTTACTTACTCATTAAAAAGCTTATTACGCTGTCAGCAAAGCTATCCAGATTTGTCTTCTAAATTGTGAAAAAGTTATTGTACATTTTTATATTAAAAATTTAACTAAATTACTGAAATACTAACTGAAGCAGACGATTTAACCCTAATAATTATGAATATATTGTACAATGGGGAATAAGTACCCAGTAAAAAATTATACCTGTACATACGCAAGTATGTAAAACTTAAATCATAATTTATAATAATGGCCATAGTAACGATAGATGTTTTTTTAAATTTTAATCTAAGAAACCTTCTTGCATTAGTCACAATAGAGGTTGTATGCGATGCAAAAAGTCTAGTTAGAAGGTACAACCAGTTTGATCGTGATTTAGCAAAAAACTGGGAAATCAAATTACTTTTAAAGTTATCTACTTTGAACGCACGACAAGTTTTTATACCATTTCAAGTACGGACGGACTAGTGTCATTTACGAGTATTAAATGTGCTGGGATTAACTCCTAATAATTTTAAGTTGCGTCCAGGTCACGTACCACCGCTTATAGATGGAAATGCGTGAAGTGCTGTGCGCGTTTTGATTTCAGTCTATGAATGTCCGAATACTCGAAATAAAAATAAATAAGGTCGGCAGCAGAACGTCATTAAAAATAAAAATGATGTAATATGGCTAATGACCAAAGATTGGCAACCCGTCTTCTGGATCTACTGATCTTGGAGCTGTCCATAGGCGACAGGAATCGCTTCGTATAGGTAAACTGTATGCTCTTTACGTTCCTATCACATAAAAAAAACGATCCATTAACAAGATATTTAGAACAAAACACTTTTATCCCTTATCTTATCAAAGGTTATCTCAAATGTATTTAAGTGAAGTCAGTAGCACTTATATTCCATAGTAGCAATTTTCCGTAGCTTCACTCGTATTGATTTCATGACCGTGATTACCAATTCTAAGATCAGTAGATCTAGGTGGCGCGTTGCCAACCTAAAGACCTTAGCCATATGACATCAGTTATTATTTAATGAGGGCCTGGTATTGGTTTTATTTTATTTTTATTTCGAGTATTCGGAAATTTATTGGCTGAAGTCTAAAATTCAGTTTCGAAGGGCCATTCAAGTATTACGTAAGCGGATTTATACAATTGTTTACCTCCCTTGTGAGCAAAAGTAAGCAAAGCTCTTACCCACTCCACTATGCTCATGCAAACATCAATGGATATATTGATTTTTTAATGATTCATGATATGAATTTCAGTCTAACAATTATATAGCCTCCCCCCCACCGCTAGCCCCCATGTCATCCAAAATAAGCAAAGGAATGACGTCCTCACCTATGAGAGTGGCATTATATGTTATAAATTAAAAGACCTTTATCTTACACTTTTAAGGAAAATTATGTTATTTTTACTTTTAACATTAGCTAGCTATAAGTGAAAGTCACGTCAGATCGGTCTGTTCGCTTAAGATTAGCCGAAAGATGCAGACAGACACGGCCAGGCAAAAACATTATAAATTGTGTCTATTATACTGCATATGTATTTATAAAAAGTTTTTATTTTAACTTTACAAACAAACGCTGCAATTTTATTTATTTGTATAGTATTAGATATTTCCAATACCTACTTCAATTATAAAAAGAATTCCCAAGCACATTGTGTTAAAACAAACAATTACATCTCACGATAAAAGACTTTAAACAATTATTTGCCATTAAACATTTCATCACACGTACGTTTATTTACTATGATGGTGTATAGCAGTGATAATAGTTTCCGAAATAGATTAAGAACAACAATGACAACAATATGAAAAATGTCTGCCTACGTTTCTGATAGCCCTCTCTATAAATATTTAGGTGATAAGATACTTATCATATCTTGTAATTCGAAACTGTCAAGGAGACATGTTATGTTGTCTAGGGAGTTTAAAAAGACATTTTTATCTTAAAACGAAACAACGTGTCCTACAGATATTTACCTATATTAAATCTATATATATGTACTAAAAATAATATTAAAGTGTCAGTTTTTAATATCATGTATGTTTCTGCCTGTCTGTTTGTTCCGGCTAGTCTCGGAAACGTTTGGAAAAATAATACTACTACATAAAATCAGCATCACTATGCATACTTAGAAAAGTGCATTATTTTAAAGCCCGTACACTAATAAATACTGAAGCAGAATAAAACTATGCAATGCCCTAATTCCACAATATTAGAATTCTATAGAGATAACATACCATAATAATTGATGGAATCCAGCATCCGCCCACGAAATGCCTGCAACCGACAAAAACTAAATGGAAATTAACTCGTCCCTTTTCAAGTTTGTAGTTAGATGTAATCAAAAACAGACTTTTTTTTATTTCGTTAAAATTACCGAGTCATTTGACTCACGGAGCGTAACCCCATCGTTTTTCCTCTCGATTCTCGGTATACAATTACGATCTACGTCGAACCACAACTGTATGATGCGGGTGTATTTGGCCCTATTACCATTTACCGGCGAGGGTCAAAAAACGGAGATAATTACACGGTTTGAAGTAGCGTTGTTTGATGTTTTACCCATGGTATCCGGCTTATTTATTAGACCGTACATAGGCACTGATCTATTTTTGAGTAGCTTTGTTCCACGATTGCAGTCACGTCATTTTGGAATGCAAATTACAAGATGTTTCATAAACAATTGATACCACAACAACTCCTTTTTCAGGCATATCCAAAATAAATAAACACGAATAAGCAACGCCAATTCAAACACAAATTTTGATAAAATGTCTACTGTATTGTAATTAAATCACGTAAGATATTATATTAAAAATACTTTAGCACCTAATGTTATAAAGCCAAATAGTTTGTTTGTTTCAACACGCTAATCTCAAGAACCGCGGGTCCGATTTGAAAAATTCTTTCAGTGTTCGATAGTACATTTATCTAGGAATCCCTACTAAAAGTCCAATAATGTAACCCAAGGTGTAAAAATCGTATGAACGCCAGCGAAGCCGCTGGCAGAAGCTGGTAATTTAATAGGGTAATGTTTGTCAAAAATTGTAGGTTTACAAGTGATTATTTATTTGCCTTTAGGTAGCCTATGTATCTCTGTATCAAAACTCATGAAAATCAGTCGAGAAACCAAAACAAAAAGCCTTATATACGAGTGTGTATCATGTTACTAAGTAACTGTGTGAACTTCACTTAAACCTTGAGACAAACATATTTATATGTCTGTTATATTAACTATACATTGTTAGCCTTCTATCATGTACATACATGACGGATATATTAGAACTATGCTGATTCAAGATGCGGACCATTACCTCTGTTCTTCAAAGCAGTATGCCTATCACAAAGTTAAAGTGGAGATCATTACGTAACATTAAAGTTTCATAATA
Source organism: Hebomoia glaucippe (assembly GCA_025727935.1). Taxonomy (NCBI): domain Eukaryota; kingdom Metazoa; phylum Arthropoda; class Insecta; order Lepidoptera; family Pieridae; genus Hebomoia; species Hebomoia glaucippe. Next base: position 27,722 of record JAOSYY010025485.1, on the reverse strand, counting down.
AAACCAATCATATCACTTTAGTTAAAATTGGTACAATGTTAAAGTCTACAAAAAATTTAATAAAAAATATATCAAGTCTGTTTGAAGCTGGTCAGTGAACTTGAATAAAAAAACATACGAAACATGTTTTAAAGTTGGATGACGCTCTATATATGTACTTATTCCGTGACTAACTAACCAGAAGTATAGAAGAAGAAATAACTCTTACGAAAATAATATTTTAACAGCTATCGTTTATGAATACATGATGCTGAGTAAATTAAAGAAACTCCTTATAATCTCAATTATCTGTCTGGAAAGACTTGTCAAAAGCAGTTCAGCTGTTTTGAAGATTGATACAAACAATCTGACAAAAACTTTGTAAATCGTGTTTCTGCTGTAATATCTGCTAAATTTAAAACTATTGTTTTGGCACTACAAAGAGACATTCCAATTTCTTTATTAGTATAGAATTTCCATATTAACAATTTTCCATACTACATATGTACACACATTCCTAATCATTATGATTGAATGCCTAGTACATAAAGGGTCGTAAACGAGTTAAAGGTAATTAGTAATTGTAATATTCACAACGTCATTATTTAACAACGTATTTTATTAAATAAATCCTTATTTAAAGGGGTTGCTGATATAAAATCAGATCAGTCATTGTCTTACGGTAATTACTGAGTGGTGTTATTAATCATTACTTAGTTACAGTCAAGTTAATAACCACAAATTCATGTAAGTACAAATTTTATTTAAATATATATCTATACTAATATTTTATACTTTTATTTTGATATTTGATGCTATAATTGCTATATAATAGGTTTAAATTAGATTTAATTAAGCCAGTAAACGCCACTAATGGCAAAATATCTCACATCTTAATATATAGATTTTAAATTAATTTTGAAAACTTAAGTAAAAACATTTTAATTGTGTTTATTACAAGTATCCTATAATACTATAATATGCATTTAAAAAGAAGCTGTTATTTTGATATGACAAAGCCACATTTAGTTATATTACAAATTATTTATTACCACCCAAAAGGTTTGAATATCCTAATTTTAAGATCTATCAAGACAGTGTTGTGGGTATCCAAGTATTATTTAATTATTATATATATAAGTATTACTTAATTATGTTGGTATCCAAGTATTATCTAAGCCCCTTGGTATATTAAATAAAATTCGAATATTTTATAAGACATTTTGTTACTCACAATGTCCTTGCTAAATTTTCACCAAAGTAATAAAACCGAACTGTTATTAATTCGTACCGGTTGGTGCCGAGTCCTCAGAAAACATTTAACTTCCTTAGAAATTCGACGAAAATACCGTAAGCATAGAACATGTATTTTCAAGTTGAGTAAAACAGGACTCGATTAGTATGTTTTTGCTTAATTTTTTAATGTGCTAGGCTCCCGGATACTGCACTCATTATGCTTAAATCTGTTGCAAAAAATATTATCTTTAAGTATAAATAAAATTGAAGTACCTGTTGCCAATATCAATATAATAGGCTTTTAAAATTATATATGACATATTAGAAAAGCTGTTCCCGTATAATCTTAAAAATGGCTTTACCGATTTCGACGAGATTCACTGGCGGATAGCTAATATTAAAATGACTAATGTTTCATTTCTTAATAAAATAAAAAACCAGGAGTTGCTGCTAGTCTATGAATAAAGATGTAGAACTTAAAAAAAAGTACAGGCCACACGTATACAATGTAAAAGATATGACAGCATATTAAAAGCTATTTGCTTTACAATATGTTAATTGTAACTAAAACACATGACATCATACACGTGAAAAAATGTCAGTCATAAAGATATAGTATGTCAGGAGTAATTTACATATAAAATATTGTCTTATCATGTCGGACGGGCGCGATTCCCACAAGGGAAGCCGACCATTACCTCATCGCTACGTGTCCATTAACCACTGTACCGAATTGAATAAACTTTGAAAATTACAACAATTTCCTAAATAGTTCGCTGGAGTAGCTTATCTACGATCAGTGTGGTATCATTGTCCTCCCACTTATAAATAAATCAGTCGTGTCACTTAGATTTTATAAATAGAAGTAGGTCGAGTTTGCAAGGGGTCCACCTTCAGAACTTATTTAGGTATTCTATATCTGAGTACTAACTTCGAACAATATAACCTTTTAGACATTGTTTAAGATATAGCAGAGTTATAGACGACGATGTGACAACTTTCATGTTAGGCTTTTAGCCGTTACTATATAATATTTACAATACTGATAACCAACTTCTGACAGCGGTTTTGCTCGCGTTCGTTTCGATTTTTACATCTTGGGATGTATTATTGAAGTTTTAGTAAGTTTTAATTAGCGCGTTCAAACAAACTATTGAGCTTTATAAAATTAATATAGATTTGTTACGTCAAAATAACATCTTGTTCTACATACATATGACTATACAGTCCATATGATAGGTACAGAATTTATAAAGGTTTTGTCAATCTGCTTGTTCTAAATAATATACGAGACGGTTGGAAGGTTTTTGCATAAGATTTCCACAGGCAGTGACTTATAAAGAAAACCACAGGCTTTATTTTACTATCATATGTGAAGAATAATATATTTATGCATTAAATTAATACCACGCATTAAAATAATTGAAATTGCGCGTCGTTATAACCCGATTTTAAAATTAATTAACTTCATATTTTTTGTTCACCAACAACAGTAAGTTCCGAGATCAAAAATTATGGAAAAAGTTATTAACTGTTCTTATTCTCCGTAGCACATTTTAAAATTAATGACATTTCGAGAACAGATACTACCAACATAATACTTGTACGCAATATCCATTTCCGTTTTAATCATTCATAAAAATTAACAATAACTCTATATTATCTACTTCCAGGGTCGTGGAATATATTATTCAGTAGCTTTTAAACATAAATCACGATTATATTTTATATTCATTTCAAAGAATAGCTATCATAATATTGTTTTCTACTATTAATTATTGTGAACATAATATTCTTAGTATTTACAAACTGCGTTAACCACAACTATATAGAAATAAAAACATCCTTGCTTCATTAATACATTATCCTTATGCATAGTATAATTGTTTTAGATTCCCTATACAATATAATTATGATCTTGACATATATATGCCTACTAAGTACTACTTACTTTAAATAACAAATCAGTGCGGTTACATTACTGAGCGAATACAATAGATCTACTATTTGTGTAAATTAATTTTCGTTTAGGTCAGTTCAGACATTTTTAGTCTGTTTCATATCATTTTAACAAATAAACGACTAACCTTCTGCGCAGTATTCAAACAGAACCAATACTAGCGATCGCAATTTTGTGGTGATGTGTGGTCACATTATTTAAATTATATTTTTAAACATTAAAAGTATCTATTTTCACAAAAAATACTTTTATAATATAATCTGTGGTAAACACATAGAACTGCCTTATTTAATTAGTTTATTATTTATGGTTTAAATTTAAAAAAAATATTAGCGTTCTACAGTCTTCTCTAAAACTATACGTGTACGAAACTTCATACTCAACCGTCTGCACAATTTTCTTAAAAAAGGTTATAAATTTTTTGCTTCACATTACGTGCTGCAATACATTGCTTTTCACTAAGCCGTACATAAAGCATATGTCTCGTAAAGTATTTACATAAAAATACATAAGTCAAAAGCTAGTTTATAAGTAATACATACAAGCGTTCTGGCTTCATAATTAATCTGTTATTTACATAGAACGATGGCAAACATCTAGATTCATTTTCCACTTGTTCGCAATTATTGCGTGCCAGAATCATCCGTCATTATGTTTTTATAGACTCTTTGTCGGAATCATTTTTTTATTTCATAGATTACAAAACACTTATTCAAGAGGTACCTATTTAGCTTGTTGCTCCTAAGGTCAGCTGCATACGTTTTATACACTGTGGAAATCGTGAAGGCTCACATGTCCCAAAGGACTATATATTCTATTGCAACTGTAAACTCCCTTGAGATACATTGTGTTGATCGTTCTATTAGAATTTCTAATTAATATTTGACCTACATATAATTCAGCCTAGTTCTAAGGTTTATTACAGTAAACCAATAAGAAATGGGGTCGATTTAGCCTACAGTAAACATAATTCATTAGTTCATTACTTTAAATATACATTTTTAAAAATGACGCGAAATTGATTCACCTACGCGAAGGTCATGTTTTAAAAGACTGAATATAGCTAAAAGATATATTTTAAATCTATAGGTATGTTTGTACCGTAGTATAATTAATTCGTATCGCTTCTCATTGCTTGACAATTCAATGACTACTTGAAATAAATGTTTGAAAACAGGTTATTTAATTTTTGTGTAAATTAAATTCTTCCGAACAGCACATCCTGATTAATCAAATCATTAGAGAAATATTAATTGAAATCACGTAATTAATCTGATAAATGTTTATTTTTAAAATAATATTCTAATTGACGTTTCTTATCAGTTTATTAAAGACCAGTAAACGTTTACATAATGTGAAAATAAGCCGTGACGACACAGCGCCAAACACCAAAGGGATTATAAAATAAACTCTATCATCAAACAATTTACATTTTGATAAAATCGTTATTGCTGATAAGAAAATATCGCAAAATTTTTATATAAGATCGTATAGAAATTGAAAAATTTTCATCGGGAGTAAAATTAGCAAACACCTTATCATGAGAAAAGCGTAAAAATATAGACGTTGTAAATTTTTACTAAAATATGTCCTTTAACGATAAGACACACCTCTTTATACACTGATAATATTTATTATACAGTTATATAATCACCATATATCTAATAAATTAAAATGACTTCCCCGTATATTATAATGATGTACGATAATATTCTTAGAAGTGCCGACACAAATGGAATTCGCTTAAATATACTTTCGTATCACAATTTCTCCTAAATGACCTTTTTACGGCGGAAATTATTCTTAAAAATCGATCATTAAATTATTTTACCCAAAACTGTTTATTTTTGCTTATACATGTATTGACAGATCATGTATCACGCTATATTGTATTTAACATACTGCTCCTTTCATTCCGCTGCAATCGAGTCTCGATACACTGTAATTAAACGCCTGGAATAATAAAGATTTCGCTATAAACTAGATAATTTTTGAAAGCAAAATATAGACGGGTGCCCCTTAAAAAAACTTTCAAGTCAGGGTCTCCCCAGCTAATATACTCAACTAAGTTTTTTAATGATTAAATCTACGTAGATGCTTTTTTGGGTATTTTAGGTATTTTAAATACGCCTCTATACTTAGATTTTCCTCCGGAATTACCCCTGGTTTCTGTTTATTGGTAAATAATTTTTAGCACATTTTTATTGAATTTCCTAATACTCTAAATAAAAAAAAAGCTAACAGTAGACTAAAAATGTCAATTGATGTTATATGGATAAGGCATTAAGGTTGTCAACGCATCTTCTAGATCTACTGATCTTGGAAATGTCCATGAGCGACAGGAATCGCTTAGCGTAGACGAATTGTGTGCTCATTTGCCTTCCTATCGTATAAAAAAAGTAAATCTGCGAACGTCTTCTGTTACTTCTTTTAATGAAGTTTGAGTATTTTTTAAAAGGAGGTCGTAAAACCTCTTTTACAACTGCTATTTCAGTAAAGATAATATTTACATGTTGCATTTGAAGGTGGAGGAACGGGAACTATAAAGTGTGACATGATGCTGTAAAACTCGATTTGCACAACTTGCCTACGTTATGGTAACAGGTTACGATCATCAGCTGCAACAATCTCATACACAAATCGTTAAAATATAAACGAGAGTCATAATCCTATTCTGGGATTTTAAGTATTAGATCTGTACCTGACTTCAGAGGCATGTGCATTCCAGAAAACCATCTCAAATATAATACAAAGTTATATAAACAACACTCTACACGTGGCTTTGGTCGTGATAGAAATTGAAATGTTTTTTTTCTCCACATCTGACGTACCTACACATTTTTGAAAATACTCAAAAAGACGTAGGATTAATTTAGCGATATTTTAATCTTATCTCTGAAGTTGCGATACAAAATTATTTACTGCAATGGATATTTATTATTTCTTAATTATTTGATGTTTTAGCAGTCTACGCAATTTCATCCCGATTTTAGTCTGAATAAATTAATATACTTTATACCAATCTAAATCACGCGTTTCCAAAATATTTCCGCGAAATATAAAGCAAAACAGACTATAAGTACGATAAAAAACTAAATGTAGACTTGTCAAAATCTATACTAATATTATAAAGCTGAAGAGTTTGCTTATTTGAATGAGCTAATCTCAAAAACTGTTGATGACATTTGAAAAATTATTTTAGTGCCGGCTATAGACTATATTATATTTTCAAAAAAAAGTAGGTATCCTTGCTAAAAGTACAATATAATAAAAGAAGGTGTAAAAATCGAATTGAACGCGAGCGAAGTCGCTGGCAGAAGTTAGTATAATATAATATAATCGTCACTTAGAATAAACAGGAATGTTTAAGAACGCCTCGAGCTGTGTAAAATGTCGTATCAAAGTTGCAAGTTTAGAATTGAGTTTACCTAGTATAAGGAAAATATCTCAAAAAAAATTACTTCCATACTGAAATAAGTCTTAAGCTTAATAACGCACGAAACTATATCTATTCTTAGATTATTTCATTGATTCTATTGTGATAGAATAATTACTATTGAGTAATTATTCTCATTATATTATTATGATAACGTATCTTTTTACATCAATATTTAATTTTGGCGTCCTATCACTCACAATATGACGTTATTTCTTTAAATTGCTTATTAAAATTAATCAGAATTCTTTGAAATAACATATGATAAAAAAACAACGCATAAAAAGAAATTTGATAATTTATTTAATTCAGAGAAGTAGCGTAAAGTACTGACATTACAGACAGGAAAACGTCAGGGTTACAATTTTTTGCTGCATTTTTTAACGGGCAAAAGAACCACACAGACCAAAAGATAAGCACTTCATAACGGAATGTCTATAACATTGAATTGTTATTGTCTTAGTATACTGTATAAAACACGTACATAGTGAAAAAGGAATATTTTATGCACTCTTCGATATCACAGATAATATTTACATTATTTTTTTACGTTACCTCGGTGTCCAATCAAATGCCAGAACATAATTTCATTAACTAAGAGCCATCTCCATGACGTTAGTTTTCAAACAGAAGAAAACATAAAGGTCGGCCCATTCGCTTAGAAGGTACTAAAGAACTAAAGAAGACGTAAAGCTTTTAAAGGCTCTCTTTATGCGTCAGGATTAAAGAACTAGGAATGTTTTGCAGCCTCCGTGATGAAGTTTTGTATGCGTGATAGTGATGTTGATGGATATAGTTAAAATGATAAATTAAAATTAGCCTAACTGCTACTATCGGCTAGTCAGTCTTTAGAATAGGTCCAGCCGTTTTGACAAAAACATTCAGGACAAATAAACAAATTTTTTACTAAACATGTTTCTGTTGTTTTTATATACTTTCATACAGAGATAAAATTTTGTTTTGATATTTCAATTATATGTATTGATATAAGTTGCTCACAATACCTACATACATAGTTGCACCTAAATATTTAAACAACAATTTCGAATAATATGCGTATCACGCAGAGTGCACGATGGCGACGCATAGTGAAATATTGAGGTAGTTTATTTGAGGACTGAGGTCTTGTGATTGCCAAGGTGGATACTAATAGAGGCTTGCTTAAAATATTAAATAGCCACATGAATAACATTTAGTTTATAGA
>JAOSYY010025485.1:4505-19807 GCA_025727935.1 Hebomoia glaucippe | reverse complement strand
ACAGATCAGCCTGAGCAGACTTACTTTCAGACGCATTCGGAAAATACCGATTTTTCTATGTTACAAACAGTCACATAAATTATATTTTTTATAGATAGACTCCTTCCTTAAAAGCCAACAACGGATCTGCAAGTCTGGGCTTGTTGTTGTCTATGAACAAATGTAATCCGTATGCTAATTCGCCCCTTATTATATAAAAAGAGGTATTTTTAGGTCATTGCATACTTTACGACACGTAAAGTAAGATTAATATTAGATACATTGTTTTAATACACCTATATTGAATGCTAAGTAATTATACATTTATCATTTCAATTGGCATACATCTTGATATCAGACACCAAAAGCAATAAATTGAAAACTTATTTGCTCTTGAAGGTATCATCGATTGTATTATTGATATGGAAAATCCTTAAGTCATTGAGGCCGGTCAGGGCATAGCTTAACCACCTTGTATTCCTTACGTTGAACCACAATAACGTCCTTTTAACACCAAAACTACATTGAATATGCATTAATGGCTAAGGAAAAATACCACTAATTATAGGTAAGTATTTATATAAATATTTTCGGGCATGTTAGCCTTGAAAGATAAACAATCATACATTTTTCAAAGAATATCAAATATGTATAGGAACCATGATTAATTGTGGAATTTATTATTTATTACAGTAAAGTTTTGAAAGAACCTTAAATGTATTGTTTTGTATAAACGCTTCTTCATTAATTTATTTATTCTATATTCGTATATGTCATGACCGATACAGTATGTACAAATCGGATTTTTTAAATTATTATCGAATTTCACATCCAAATTATTTAAAACTAATATGTACTGTTTAACATCACATAAGCCAAGTTTTAAAAAAAACAATCAAAAGGAAAACAACTTGTCTTACTTTTTCTTCATGACTCCCGTTGAAACTAATGCAAACAATGAGAATCTCTTATACTCAATATTATACTTGGTCTGGACGAAGCTTATATATCTTTGTATTCAATGATCTCAAAATGAAAGACAACACATTATTTTCACAGGAAAATTTGTGTCCAATTTAATTTTCTTGCAAATACAATTTGAGTATTATCAATGTAATATATTCGTGCGTATTCATATCTTCCTGTGTATATATAACTTATTAGCGCAACTTCAACTATTGCAAGGCTACAACGTGCCATTATAACTTAAACGCAATAATAAATGCTAATAAAATTACATTTAAGAAGGCATCCAACGTGCACTAAATACTAAATCTAGCTATTCAAAAAAAAAAACAATAAAAAATTTCTCTTATCCTCATATTTCTTATAATTTAAATAGGTACTGAATTTTATCAACGTTAAAACTACACAAAGATTATAATTATCAAGAGAAATATAAATAATTGTCCTCAGGTGTAATTCTCAGCTCTTGACCTACTAACGTTATTTATTTCGCGAACGTCACCAAGGTGAGTGTATATCCAAAATGTTTACAATCTTATTAATTTTCCCTAAGTTATCGAATATTAAAGAGAACGTTAAAGGTTAAAAAAATTCACTGAATGCAACTTTTGTGTTTATGGTCAAAAGTATAATGTCAGTTGGGTCACGGCAAACGCGGCACCAATGTGCATATACGCTAAGAAGTTATTAATGTAGGTATGCTCTCAAATATGGACCTGAACTAAGATCTAGGTTGTAGGTTTTATTTGTGCCTGACTTAACTGTGTTATCAAATTCTAACAGGACATCTATATGGAGTTAAATAATTCCATTATTATTTTCAACGTAAAAGTTGTAATGAAATTACTTTTTTTACAGTCATCGAACAAAGAACGTTAGCATAAAAATGCCTTGAATTTTGCATGAAGCAGCAGGTGAAATCGCTTAAAAATGTTATTGAAAAATGTTTTAGCTATACATAACAATGTTATAGTAAAAATGATAGTCCATCAAAATTTGTCGGAAAACACGTTATCATAGCGTTCATATGTTATGTATTAAATTCTTTTTTTCTTAACTTTAAATAACTAAGCAAAACAAAAATACTCGGTGATAATTCCTATAAATTTATTATATTTTGCGGTAAACCACTCTAAAAAACGTTTTACTCTACATAAAAATATAACATATACATAGTATATCTACCTATGTACGTTTTCTAGACCACACCCATTGTTTGCTAAAGTACCTATGGATAAAAATATCGTTTCATTTATCTGGATAGTAAATTAATTGAACTAAGTATGGAGTTATACTACTTTTCAAACAATTTGACTTTTAAATTTCTTTATAAATAGTCTCTAAAGTTGGATTACAGTGTTTCACGAAATGTATTTAATGTCTCGTTGATAAATATGCATCTACGTTGGCAAAATAAAATTTAAGAATTTATATAAATGATAAGCGGTGTTCTTGAAATTTGGTGTTTTGTTTCAGTACTATGGGTGAGCTAGGCCACAAACTTGGACTGGATGAGCTGGCCGGAGGCGCTGTGGGAATTAGCAAGGCCTTGCTAGCAGAGTTCATTGGTAATTTTCAAATCCGGCTTCTATCTTAATGAAAATAATATCAGGCGATAACAAAGTGGCGATATTTTAGACTTATCGTGATCAACAAGTACTAAGAAAAAGTATAAACAAATGATTTGATACCGAACACACTAAAGTATTTTCCGATAACATTCAATGTCAATCAAAGGTTTATTTATTATTTTGGGATGTCAATCAACTTATCATTTATAGGAAACCTTCTACTGAATCTCTTTGGCTGTGGTGCTTGTATTAACGTGACACAGGGAGTGGATGCAGCACCTAACATCGTTTTGATCGCATTCGGTTTCGGACTATCCGTTTTTGCTGCTGTTTCCGTACGTATTCAACAAGTTTCTAACTAATATATACGTCATATATCCTTTCAATATCCAGAACAAATAGTTTTCATAATGCGTATGTTATTATAAAACATACAATTTTGTCAATGCAACAATGACTTTATGCCGACTAAATTGTTGAACTAATTTTGATGAATGTTGTTACATAGATTGATGTCAACCTTAAGACGGATACGCTGTTTATATGTGAAACCACGGGGCACCGCTTGTTAGAGTCAAAACCTTATACATAACATAATAGCAAAAACTTACGTAATGAATAGGTTAATAAACTCAATTTGAATGTAGCGTGACTTTTTAAATTTAAACTTGTACACTTGTGGTATATCTAGTGAATAATGATATGGAATGATTCCTCAGGCGATAGGCCATATATCCGGAGGGCATATCAACCCAGCCGTCACCGCGGGTATGTTAGCCACTGGCCGCATTAAGCTAGCTCGTGCGATTCTCTACGTGATCGCCCAGTGCGCTGGCGCAGCCGCCGGTTCTGGATTGCTCAAAGCCTTCACCCCCGATAGAGCCGCCGGTAAACTTGGTGTCACAGGTCTTGGCACTGAAGTGACGTCACTACAAGGCTTTGGAATTGAATTCTTCCTTGGATTTGTTCTTATCTTCGTTGTTTGTGGGGTAAGTATTAGCTAACTACACTTTTAATTCTCGTTTAAACAAAGTAGTTTACCTCTTTTACTAACAGTCGAGTTAATAACAGATAATAATCATATAATAATAGATAATCATATTATATACGTAATATACTTATACATATATCAATATTTGTATGCAGTCTGTACTCGATGTATACGAGATATTCTAGATATGTATATACTTGGTCCGATTATGATGAGACTTCCCAGTTGTTTTGTGTCCTTCAAAGGACCGTTGTGAAGTAATTATTAAATAATTTAGATATATAACAGAAATAAAACGTGATTATTGTCGGAATCAATGATGCATATCTCTTAGGAAATGACCTAGCCAAATTTATACGCCGTAACACAAATTCGTCATCCTTCCCGAAATTTCTATTAAACACAAGTACCTAATTTGATAAAAAAATTATCAGATATTCTAAAACAATAAAGCGTCGTGGAGATATTATCATATATATCATTCTCACGATTGGCCTTCCTCAGTAAAACCACGATTAGCCACAATTATTGTCTTGCTCAGGATGTAAAATGATTTGTCTTAGTACGTGGTTCGCAATAAACATTAGCTTCCGTGACAAGGCGTCATTAGCGAGCCGATAGCACCGACACTAATCCACCATTATTCTCAGCACTCATTGAAATATTCACTATCTTATGTCATTTCTCAAATACTTAAGTGGATAATCCACTAAAATAAATTACAGTTAACTTTTTGAATCATTCGTTACGTCTTCTATGTATATAAAAATCAATTGCTCTTCATATTATTCTTTTGTGTGTAGGCGACTGTCACACATTAATATGAAATACAGTTCATGAATACAAAACGGAACTTTATTCAATTAATTGCAAAATATGTAAAATAAATTTGTGTTCTTTTGTCTCGCTAAAACTCACGAACGGCTAGACCGAAGTGTTCATTATGAAACAGGGATAGTATTGATACAAATGTAATAGGCAAAATAAAAAATGCTGAAAAATAAAAAAGTGATTGTGTGGCCTTACGAAACCACGGTGAAAATGAAAACTATTTTCGCATTGTAGACATTTAAGTGAAAAACAAACAAACAGCATGGAGCACTGGCACAAATGAGTAATAGTCTATACTCTATACAACTAGCCGATATGAACTATAGGCGCTGCCATATCGACCTCGGCTGCTAGGTCGAGTGCCTTTCACTTTACTCCTACTCCGCGGCTGACCGTCACGCGACATGCATTAGATGGACGAAAAAGTTTCAGGCGATGGAATAAAAGTTTCACTTTAACAAATTGAATTCGATAGTTTTGTATAGGATCCTTCTTCTTGGATTAATATCAAATGTTAATATATAGTGTAGTGATTCAAATATTTTATACGCGATTGAACCCGCAGAATACAGCTTGTAATGTTCGTGTTTAATGATCATAGCATTTTCAGGGCCACCCAATTTTGTATCCTGATATTTTTAGATCAGTTAATTCGTTTCAATTACAAAAGCTTTAGCACTAATCAAACTTGTAGACAATAACGCTTAACAAGTACTATCCTAGTACTAGGAACTATTATATATACTGCTGGATGATTAGAGATATGCTTCAAACTCCGAACGAAAAAATTGCTATTAAAAGCAATTAAATATTTTCTGAACGACAATCTTTACGGCAATTATTTATCACGTAATTGCGAATTACAGAGTATTGCAAGTTAAACTACAATAAAATAAATTACATGAAGCTATGTTACGAGGTTTAAATTGAATGAGAACTGAATAAATACAATACTTAATAATAAATACAACTTTCATAGATTTTGAAATAATATTTTGTTATGATTTTTAGTATTATAAATATGAATATGATTTTTTATTGGGGTTGCTCACCTATATAACCGAGCTTCTGGAGACTCCGGGCACGGCTGCGGTCTTCTTTTTTACGGGGGTAAAAATCGGGGAAAAATTTCCACACCTCACCGCCTTACCCGCCACTTTGTTAGTATATTTTAGTAACAAAGCATATCCAGCTAATTGGTAAACATTTAATTCCATTCATCCGTTTATATGTGTTCAAACATAAAGTTTTATACTTATAATACAATTATGATTCGATTTACAATAACGGTGCCCAGCCAGTTAAGGTTCCTTTTTTGTATGTAAATTATTAAAAGATTATTTCTTAGAATGTACCTATCTTGCGTTTCCAGAGACAATAATTCAGTTGGCTAAGTAGTTATTATATAAAGTGGTTCTACTGGCGGTAATGAAGGTGCGCCGAAGCAGTGGTCTCGTATCGATAATGGTCGCGATTTAAAGCTGACTTTGATGATCGCGTGCCTCCGTGCATTACTCGCGGAATGGAATTAGCATAATCAATAAATAACCCACCCTAAAGCCATTCTTTAAGACAAATGCAGTATTTTATCAATAAAATTACTCGATGACATAAGAGATTGAAGTAATTTTTTTAACTGTTTGAACAAATGATATTTTAATTCTAAACAAATATTTAACGACTATTCTAAGCTGTCTTTGACATTATTAAGCGCATTAATAGCGTGTATATTGTGCGTGACTTGATTGACAAAACTTTGAGGTTTGGCACAAGCGTCAAATAATTTAATTAGAATGTTAAATAGACTGTGAGTAATTGCCTGAAAATGTAAAACAGCTACAACTTTCAAGAATCAAATTTAAAATAATAAATTAAAATAAGGAAATGATAATATCAAACCTTGAATCGTTTCTTACTCATACTATCCTAATACCAACACTTTTACCAATTCCCCACGACCTAGACACCTTAAGAAAAGCGTCAAATAGTTTTGATGTTTATGACACAAGTAAACTCCAACCATTGCTAAATGTATTTAATAGAAAAACCTCCCAACCCTTACTTTACAGGTGTACAATTAAGGATTTTAATAACTAGCTATTTCTCCCAGGTTTGCGACCCAAACAAACCAGACAGCAAAGCGACTGCGCCTCTGGCCATCGGCCTGACTGTAACACTGGGTCACTTGCTTGCCGTTGACTACACTGGCTCTGCTATGAATCCAGCTCGCTCTTTCGGTTCTGCTCTCGTCGCAAACGAGTGGGCTGACCACTGGGTAAGTTGACTATAAAATACCGAACAGACCACCTTTGATAAAACAAATGCTTAAAATGGGACATTATTATATATTTCCCATTATGAGACTAGCAAAAGTTCTTAAATCTAACACGTGAGCGTTGAATTTATGTACTAGTTTTATTTTCTTACCAGATAAAGAAACACGGGTATAATTGAAATTATATATCAGCAAAGGTACTTTAAAAGTAGATTGGTAGACTATTTTACCAAGTTAAATTTTAAAAATTATTATCGAGGTCTTTGAAAGTACTATTAATGTTTATGCGTTGTATCTAACGTCAGTCTAATACCTAAAGGCAAAAAAGCTTAATTATTTTCACGGAATGCCCAATTGATTCTTATAAAACTTAGGAAATAGTAGTTATACTGACTGTTAGATTCCGTTACAAGATTGAGCTGTAAATATTATTTTATCAGTGATCATTCATAGAGTACGGCAGATTTTATTACGCTTTAAGTATGAGATTAAAACTACTGTCTACAATCTTATCTGTTGAATCTATTTGCATTTAAATATTTAGCTTTGCCCGTTACTCTCATTAACATACAATACTTGTACAGGTGTATGTTTGGCATCATATCAAAAAACGAATACCATACATTTTTGTATTTATATCAATGATCGCACGACATTCTTCTACATAAACATTAAATCCAGTCCTTTAAGGACAAGGATAAATTGTGTTTGTGAGATCATTTATAATGATTGTACATAACCACTTTTATAAAACTAATATGCGTTAGCGCCATTTACTGCCACTTATGTTATTATCCTATAAGTGGGTAGGGACAGTGTACAATCTTTGTATTTTTAAAACTACGCGTTAAAATTATCTTTAAAATATTTTACGAGTGTCACTCGTTGAAATAAAATACAGTTTTAATGAGGTCAAACGTGTTTATTAATTAAATTCCACAGTACCTTAACATTTACGATAGTAAAATTCAAAGCCACTCGTAACTATGCGGTCTGAAAAGCACGCAAAATATTTCAAGAAGCCATACTAATATTATAAACATGAAAGTTTATGATTATGAATGTTTGTTACTCTCTCACAAGAAAACTACTGAACGGGTTTTTATAAAACTATAGTAACATACATCAAAATAACATATTTATATAAAGATATTACGATACGTGTGAAACCGCGAGGCACGGCTAGTCATTGCATAATCGTATGCACTATACAAAATTTATTAATTTTAACTAAAGTATATTCAAAATAATCATTAGTAATCTAACTGTACATACTAATATTTGCTTTATTATATTTTTCATTAAGCGTTTAATATGAATAAGACTAGATTTTATTTCATCGATAACAGTTTTCTGGAACGATATAATTTTTTAGTTAGAAAACGGACAATTTACGCTAAAATTTACAACATATGCGGTTTAAAAAAATTTATTGTACCTATTTATTGTTTGTTCTTCTGATTGTAACCACATGATGTATAAAGTAAACACTTCATACAAGTGATTCTGAAGTGGACGACACTAGGCTACTTTTAGTAATGCAATCTCACATTGTAATTGTTTACATATCTAATACACGATGGATATATTATGTTTATAGTATAAAACAGGTGTCTCTATCTATATGAGTCTCTCTAAGGATTCAAAAAGGACTCCACTAAGTTTGATGAAATTTTCATCGAAAAATCTTCAGACACAATTCCTTTCTTGAATGTGAATGTTCTGTATAGACTCAAAAACGGCTGACCTATAAATAGATAAAATCAGACAATGATTAGATAGACTGTATGTTATCTGATCTTTAACAGAATTTATTTTTCATTTATGTCATTTATCATATTAGTGACTCAAACATGATCTATGAGTCACTAATATTAAATATCATGCTTATGTTTAGGTATATTGGGCTGGCCCTGTTGCCGGCGGAGTTGCGGCTGCCTTGCTTTACGTTCACGGATTCTCGGCTCCACCTGTAGAAAACATCACCCCACCCCGTTATAGGCCAGTAGCTGGTGATGAAAAGGAGGTAAGACTATAAACATTATTATATTGAAATTCCAATTTCACTTTATTAATAATTAGTGAATTGGTTCAATAGCCAAATCAATGACAGCAAACAGTTGTAAACTTAGATCTGAAGTGACGCTCATAAGGGGATTGATTGGTACAAAACAATTCCAATGTTTCATATCTTCCAGGCGTTCAAAAATCACTCCGTTTTTTATAAAAGTCTTCAGCTTCATACTGGCATGATTAATATTACTATTATTTATTTTATAAGGATTAAGAAAACGTGTCAATGTTTTAGTCATTCAGCCTATTTTTTCCTTATATTCTGATTGCTACAATAAGTTTTCAAAATGATATCATCAAATAAATGTTAATTTATTTCGTTGTGGGAGATATTAGCTATGAAACATATTAGCGAAATTTTGTATAAAGTAAGGGTATTCCATATTAATTTATTTGCAAGCGTACTGGACGTCTAGCCGCTACAGCGTGGACTGTTGAACAAACTGTAAGCAATGTTTAAACTACGAATAGGTACATAAAAAATTAAAGACATAAAATAACTGCTAATTAATGAAATCTCAATTCCTCATTCAAGCCTATAGGGAATTACCATCGAATTTCCTATTAGATTTATTTTAAATACCAGAGTGACAAAACATATTAATATAATATATTATACATCCTTAAAGTCCCCAATACACGTGGAAGCGTGAATCAGGTCTATCAGATCTATACTTTTGCTGTGTCATAACACAAACCACAATTTAAAAGGAAAGAATCGTTTGCAAAGTTTTAAATTGAATTTCAAAATCACAATAAAGATTGAATCTAGTTTTACATGTCCAAATGTTATTTTCTTGAAAAACATTTTTTATTATAAAATTTCTTTATTTTCACAATTTTATCTACTTATTCATATTTTTATAAATTAACTGGACATAGGTAACATAACAAAATTGCCTTTGTAAACTTTAAAAAAATATATTCAGCCGCCCATGACTATGAAAAATTAATATCGACAATAATATTAACCGTAATCGTTAAATAATTCTAAAAAACTATTTTCTAAGTACTTTTGTGTTAAAACATCTATTAAAGTATGCCGCCCTGATAAATAAAATATTGTATTATGAGAGAAATTTATTTTTTCAGCTGAAGAGATTGGACGGCAAAGGTGAAGACTTGGCGTGAAGACGGGAAACACGGCGTATATTAGACGCTGGTTCGGGCATTTCAGTTCCGAGCGAAACAGTATACTTACGACCATACAGATATGTTACACGCAGACTCTAAAATAACTCGATTATTATAACATTTTAAAGTCTACAAAAATATTAACAGCTTTAAATTATAAACAGAGATTAGCTGTGCTCAAAACTTTATACGAATTGTAGATCACGTCGATCATAACTACAATATGAAACTGCCACCGACATATATTTATTATAAATAGGTATATTTTTAAATAAAAATATAACCTAATTATCACAGATCTAATGAATCAATAAAAATTTCCCCACTTTTTATACATAGAGGTGAACAATTTTTATTCTAGAGCACATTTCTATTTATAATATCTTCCAATTTATTATTAATTTTAAGGTTTTATACTGTATTTAATTATAGATTAAGGAATAAATAGTCGTTTACCTATTTATGTACTCAGATTTAGTGTGTTGAAAGATGTGTGTTTGAAATGGTTTAACTTTTATCTTTTATTACACCTCAACTATGATCTATCGAACTATTTAAATTACAATTGTAAACTGTGTTCATTATTATAATAAACACATTATTTTAATATTCGATGTTTTATTTCAATATCCGTTAAATGATAAGTACTCAATCATCACGGCTCCTGCTTTTAATATTTTGTAGTGTTCATAATAGCTAAAAGTCTTATGTATTTAACCAGACAAAATTTTAAGAAATCCCTTTTAGAATTAATTCATTAGAAAATAATTATTGATTCTGTAAATTATCTTATTTAGTCTACTGGAGGACATGCAGTCTTGGCCGCGCTAGGCTCCAAGCCTTATAGTTTTTTAAAATTGTGCGCATGCGTTTAGAATATTTACGTACTTTGAGTTATTATCATCAGTGAATTTTCTATCATCATTGGCCGCCCAATGGCCTCCTGGGCCTTTGGGTCAATCCGCCATTGACTTAATTGCAGTTAAGGTATTGAAAGACAGGAAAAATAAAACGCAGTTCTCTTTTCAATCTGTATATATTTTCCTTAATTTATGAAAAATTCTATAAAATGATATCTAAAATAATTTAAACACAGGATACTGAAACTATAAAATATTATTACCCTAATGTTTATGAATTATGAAATTAAATTATTAATAATAATAATAGCCATAATACGTACACTTTCGGTAAAATTAATGATCGTTTACAACTGTCAGTCTTAAAAAAATCAGAAGATGGAATCAGACGTATTTTTATGACCAAAATAATGATCTAAAAAAGGTAACAACTAGATTACCAAAAGCAGCCTTTTGGATTATTTTAATTGCTTATACATGCTGGAGGTATTTTATAAAAAAAATCTAAAAATCCCTTTTAGGCTCTCTTGCTATTTGCCATGATGTGACTTCCTAAACATATATTTTCAAACATATTAAAAATGTCACAAAATTTCAACTATTTTATTTTAATCCAAATGCTTGTATAATCTATGGTTATTTTTTAGTTCTAAAGCAGTGACTAGACATCATGTGCTATTTTAGACGTTTATTTAAAACTGAATGTACTATTCGTTGAAATTGTGTAATACATACTATTTACAACAGCTCCTCACGTCAATAAATGAATATCAAAATCAGACTAGTAAATACAACATTTTCATATTTGGATTTTTATCTAACTACATAAAAATTGTTAAAAATCACTGTTCATGGTATTAAACATATTCTCTTGTATGAGCACCGATATAATGTCAACTTAAGTTTCACATCTCTATTTAGATTTTAAAAACTATATTGAGATTTTATATACATAATATTAAAGAAAATTATAACAAAAGTTAAAAAATTCAGACTTAAAAAAAGCATCGATATTTTTTTACATACTGTACAAATCTATTAACATCGTATTTAAAATGGCTCTAATGTGTAGAATTAAATTTCATGTTCAGAACTGATAAAGTACAGTACCCGGCTTTATATATTTCGCATCAAGCTTTGGAAAGCTTGCTTATTTCAGCCCCTTAGAGCTTATCCCTATCACATACAACAAGAACAGAAACTTGGGACATTTAATATGAGTTACAACATTATCGGGCAAGGCAGTACTGCAAATTCGATTCTACGGTCACGGTCACGTGGTTTAGCCCGCGAGGAGTGCCTCCCTTCAGATCCATTTTGAACACTGACCCAGTTGGACATCTCATGTCCGCATGCTCAACATTGAGAATGCGGTTCGCTCAAGCGCCCACCCATCTTGCGGCAGTGTCTAGTAGCACAAACTTGGCGAGCGTCTAAAACGTCCGGTTAGATTTAAAAGCCAATAGGCTAAAAACGCATGGACCTTCAGTAAAAATATGTAAACAGAACGGTCTAGCACTTTTGCGTTTACTGTACCTATGTGACGTTAATCTGCCAGTGAGATAAGCAAGAGAGAAGTCTACTAAGCGGATACTACCCAATGTTTCTTTCCAAAGATTGCAAAATTAATCACCGGCTACTATACAAAAATTTCATTTAACTGAAAAAATATTTTATAATGCCATCTCGTAGGATCTCTCAGAACTAACTTTGTAAGGTTACAATTTGCTAATGTGTAAATACTTTACACTACATTTTTAATTATAGAATTATACGAGTTCATGACCAGCGAAGTTGATCGACGAGATACTTCAATAATGTAGAAGATTTTTAAATTAACTTTTGCAACAATATATTGCAATATATAATTTAACTAATACTAATAATAATCAATTTACCTATGTTTAATGAGGCAAAGTTAAAGAAAAGCTGTCTTCTGTAATTATAGAATTCTCAGATATTTTGGGAGTGCATATTTTGTGTTGTTCATATGTCAACAAAAATCTCAAAAAGGTTTCACAATTCGCAGAAACAGAGGTATTTTATGGGTCGGGACCTAATAGCCATTACCAGCAGTTTCTTAAATATTAACATATACTGTTTGATACTGCGCAATAGATCTATATAAACTTAAAGCACTTTTGTTTGTCGTGAGGTATCCGTGTCTTAAAGAGCACTGAGTCGGCGCGGAACTGCGTCGAAAGAAGGGGCGTGTAACCCATCACCTGCAGGAGATACGTTTAATTAATTGCAAAAATATCAGTGACGTGTACGTTCTTTATAGAATACAATTTTCAGACAATGTTAATGCACAAAAATATTTTTAACGAACAAAATAAATTAAGCCCTCTGATATTGAGAATATCCAGGGCCGAAGGTAGTAACTTATTACTACTAGTTTGCATCTCAAGAATATATAAAAAAAATCAAATTTTAATACAGCCGTAAGAATAGAAGCCGAAGTCTCTCTTAGTTTTTTTTTATTAGGTCGATAGTGCACCGTTAAATAGTAAAAAAGGTTCTCTATGTGCTATGTGGGTGAGGCAATTTCCAACAACCATACGTTAGCCGATAACTGATTAAAATACACGAAATAACAACTTAAGTCGGTCGCTTAGATCGTAGCGCAGGGATATTGCTTAACAGCATTCTCCAACAATAAAAATGGCTAATCTCTTAGGTTTTATATTATGTTACTATACTACCTGTGAGAAGAACTGTATGCACTTATGTCTCTCGTGGAAGTGGGTCTCGTCAGCCGAAAGTGTCACTGGACATCCGGGGCAGCGAAACGTCCACCGTGACGTCACCTGCCAAGCAAGATACAAATAATAATCCTGGGCTTAAAATTTAGCAATCGTGAATCTATACATTAAGTCACGTAACTTTGCCACGTTCGTATATCTGTCGTCGACTGACTAGCTTCACTAGATGCTAGATGAAAGCTCCGCCAATTGACAATAATAAATAAATTATATGTAATTTAGTTTTATTTCGAGCATTGCCAACTTGCAACACTTCACATTTCCGTTCACGAGCGGCAGTAAGTGATACGGAGGGAACTTAAAATTACTTAGTAATTCCTATCATCACATTTATTAATAGTAATGCTTATGTATACTAGCCTGACCACGGGAAGTCCGATCCTGACGCAGATAACAAATTCGTATTATCATGATTTCTGTTGTGTGATTTTACGTATACATGGATCGCATATGTACACCGCGGATGAAACCACGGGCACCTCTAGTTGTTATATGTGTTACCCCTTGGCTTACATTATTGGACTTTTAGTAAGGATCGCTAATTTTTTGAAAATATAATATAACCTTTAGCCTTTCTCGATAAATGTACTATCCGACACTGAAAGAATTTTTCAAATCGGACCAGTGGTTCCTGAGATTAGCGCGTACAAACAAACAAACTCTTCAGCTTTATAATATTAGCATACCTTGACAGGTGGTTTCCTGGTAATGTGCGAAACTAGAAAGTTCATAGCAATGTCTTCGCAGTTCATGTATTCGTCGACATAGTCGCGCACCGCGGCCGGCAACAGCCGCCAGTACGCCCACAAGTAGTAACGATGTACGAACGCAGCCCCCGTCAACACCATACTTAACTCACAACTGGAAATCATTATAAAAATCATTTAAATGTATATTCTAAGTAGCGCTACCAAAAGCCAATATGCAATGTTATATTAACAGCATTCCACAAACGTCTAAATTGATATGAAAGAAGATTAAAAAAACACACACAAATTTATAAATTGTGTGTATGTTTGATTCGGTTAACCTCGGAAACGACTTAACTGATATTGACCAGATTTTCAATCGCACATATGTGATGTTATAAGGCGTATCTCACTTATTAGACTATAAGAAATATTTGGGATTTCGCCCAAATATCCTCGTAAAATTCTATGGAGTTCCACTTAAAAGTTACCAACATTATATTTAAATTTTTGTTTCTTAAATACATATATTGTACTAAGACTCCTTAACGATATTACCTGTAATTTGAATTGTAGAGGAAACCGTTATTGAAGTTTAAATCCCAAGCGTGATATCTTCCTGGAAAACCGACGATTCTGTCGCGATGCTCACGCCAAACTCTTAAAAAAATATTTTCTTGCTATCAGTATTACGGCTAAACATTAGAAAAGAATAATGCATTTCCTCTTATTAAAAACTATATAATTTAATATTTTATCCTTAGTACAGATATGTTAGTAAAATCTTAAGCTGATTATTTTACACATCCTAACATGGATATAAGGAATTTTGTAATGTTTGTTTGTAATATCAAAATATGTAAAGTATATGTAAATCTTTTAATTTAACATAACCTCAAAATAAAGTTTTTTTGTGTGTTTATTTCAGTTCATATCCGAAATGGCTGGAGCGATTTTGCACAGAACTTTAGCCACCAGATAGCTAGATAGACTACGTGTAAAATAATTAGTTTTGATTAACTACTAATATTATTACTGTCACGTCGCGGGGCACCTCTAGTTGGTATCGTCACAACACGTCTTAATTACCAGTTGATTGAAACTTCGAACTTTATAAAAGAGTAATATGTTCTTTTTTGGTAGATTTATATAAACTATTTGCTTAGAT
>JAOSYY010025203.1:0-10026 GCA_025727935.1 Hebomoia glaucippe | reverse complement strand
GTTGACTAAATTGAGTAGGTATTCAATAGATGGCACTGCGTTAAAAGCACAAACGTTTCAATAATAATAATGCTTACGAATTACAATTTAATATAACAAAAACCTTAGCCTCAGCGACGTATGACCGGGTCAACTATCATATTATAAAAATTATTAGATTTTACACACAAAATCCTATAAGCTATAACATTTTAAAGTTTCAGTCTATAATTACAGACCACACCTTCGAAGACTTAAAAATAAACTTAGTCAAAGAGGTTGTGTTGTTTTTTTTTTTTCTAAAGAGGTTTTATTTTTTTCGAGTGTCTCTTAGTCCATTATGAATTACTCACTAGAACGAAAACGGATGTAAGCAGTTGAAGGTCCAAGGCCCGTTTGTGTCAACTAAATTTGGTTTTAACCAGACATTTTATCAGTCACATTATACTCAAGTACCCCGACAAATATTAAACATACTGTATACTCTTTTTCCTCATTTCTTTGAAATTTTCTAAAAGCCATTTTATTATTTATATTAAATTTGAATTATAGTAAACTTAAACATTTTTAAGAATTGTTTTTCAAACATCAAGAGCGCTACCATTTTTGTAATTAGACTATAAAACGTTTTTTATATCTCACTAACTTTTTACCCGCGGAATCGTTTTCATTAAATTTATTGTTTCATTACCGTATTATTGCATATAAACTAATCATTTATTTATTTCGGTATATAAATATATAAACATTTTTAACCCCTTTCCGCCCCTTTATAGAGTAGTTCGATAAAAATGTGCTGACTTTTGCCTAATTTTTTTTATTTTCAGCCAAAATCGCGCTATTTTATTTCATCTTCTACTCAGCGCTCGCTCTGTTAGTTGCTATATGTATGTGGACGTTCCTCCAAATGCTAGACGCTCGCCAACCCAGGTGGCAGCTGGAGAGCTCCATCATTGGCACCAATCCAGGTTTAGGCTTCAGACCGACGCCTCCCCAGGTCGCCAGTAGTGTTATCTGGTACAGAGGCAACGATCCTGGGAGCTATCAACTGTGGGTCCAGGAGTTGTCTACTTTTCTGAAAGGTAACGGTGTTTTAGAAGTTTCTAAAGCTTATTAGATACTAGTGTAACACCGCGGTTGCACTCGTGTTGCTTTTATGTATGTATGTATGTTTGTTGACAATTATGGTGATAGTGACGACGATAACGTAGGACTAATTTACTTGCTATAAAATCAACGACTCATCAATGCCATTAAAATCCGTCTAGCCGTTGCCGTTGCTAGAATAAACAGACAAACATATATATTAAACAACCTAAATATCTGGAAAAAAATAATGTTGATAATTTTTATAAATACCATATAATTTTTCATATTATTTTGAGTGAACTTTTTTAATATTACACAGACTATTAAATTCAATTTAATATTTCGGGACTGCTTCCGAAAACGTCGACCGGTGATATTACTAATGACACCTTTGATGAAGGGTCGGAAAAAAATCGATGCTGACTAAAAAAAAAGACATTTGTAAGTACAGCTAAATAAAACGATAGTTTCATAAAAATACATTACTTAAATAAAAAAAAGAACCACCAATGTAGCACGATAACAAAAAACAGCTGGACTGATATGATAGAGCGAAATAACGCTAAATAAAACGTTTTAAAAATATGATTCTTTTTGTTAAGATCTAATTTTTTCCATACCATCATCAAAGGTGTCATGAGTACTATCTGTCTTCGTTTTCGGGAGCGCTCTCCAAAAACCCGTTGTATTTTGAGAAAACCTTTTTTCAGCTTATAAGCGCGACGGTAAGAAAACGAGTGCAGGTCAAAACATCCACAACTGCGATTTCAAACTACCGCCACCTGCTGGGAAAGTCTGCGACGTCGATATTAGCGCTTGGGGCCCCTGCGTCGAGGAAAACAATTTCGCCTATCACAAGTCAACGCCGTGCGTCTTTTTAAAACTCAACAAAATCTTTGGCTGGAAGCCAGCCTTCTACAACAGTTCGGACAGTTTGCCTGAAGCGATGCCGAGTGACTTGAAGGATCATATTAAAAACATGACTGCCTACGATAAGAATTATGTAAGTGTCGAAATTAACTGACTTCTTCGTTAAAAAAAACATGTAACTAGCTGACTCAGCAAACGTCGTTTTGCCGGATAAATATATAAGGTTTGATCGTAGATAATTGAAAATTTAAGGTTGTGTGTATTTTTTAATGCGGTATAATAAAAAAAAAAACAAAAAATTCGTCAAAAAATTTAAAAAAAAATTAAGTGTGAACAACCCTTATCACTTACTGAACCACTACTGAATAAGCATATAGGATTTGGTTCAAATCGGTAAATCCGTTTCAGAGGAGTAACAAAGCTCAACCTATACATGGATACATCAGTTCTACAGGCATTTATTTAAGGTTCTTGAGGCCCCGGACAAATTGTTTAGGGCACCAGATTTCTGGAGACTATTACAAAGCAATTGTGTTTCTTATTAACTATGAAACCGGACTTTAATGATCTTCCAATCTTAATAGGTCAACGTTTCAAACATATTATTATTTTGTCGAGCTAATTAAAAATATTTTAAAAAATATGTTAAGTTTATTATTTATAATACAACTTTTGAAAATTTCAAATTAAATGTTTCTTATTGGCAATTAAGGTCTAGGGCCTCATCGACATTAAATCCGCCACTGGTTTAAAATATATTATAGAAAATGCATACATCTTACTTAATAAAAGATGACATATATTTGTTTACATATATTAAATTAAAACCTGTTTTATTATCTAAATGTCTACGTTTTTCAGTTAAACATGGTATGGGTGTCGTGTCAAGGAGAAAATCCTGCTGACAGGGAAAACATTGGGCCTATCCAGTATTTGCCTTACAGGGGCTTCCCCGGGTATTACTTTCCGTATACGAACCAAGAAGGTTACCTAAGTCCATTAGTAGCTGTCCACTTACAACGACCTAGAAGTAAGTTGACATTAATTATAATCTGTGTATATTTTCAAATAATCTATTTCGGACAGTTTGGCACCGTTGTGACCATGCGTATCATATATAGGACGTTTGGGGATTACTCCCGAAAACAAAGACAGGTGATAGTACTGACACCTTTGATGAAGGGACTGAAAAAATATCTATCCTGACTAAAAAAAAATCATATTTTTAAAACGTTTTATTAGCATTATTTCGCTCCATCACGTTAGTCCTGCTGTTTCTGTTATCACGCTTCATTGCTGGTTCTTTTTTTAGTAAAATACTGTACTTTTTTATGAAACTATCATTTCATTTCACTTTACTTACAAGAAGGAGCGTAAATAATGCTAATAAAAAGTGTTAAAAATGTCTTTTTTTAGTCAGGATCGATTTTTTCCGTCCCTTCATCAAAGATGTCATTAGTACCATCACCCGTCTTCGTTTTCGGGAGCAGTCCCCAAACAGCCTGTATAGAGTAACTTGAGAATAATTCTAGAGCTAACATAATTACATTACAGCTGGAATGCTCATCAACATAGAATGTAGAGCGTGGTCCCACAACATTAAGTACGACAGAGGAGAAGGTATGGGCTCCGTACACATCGAATTAATGGTGGAATAGACGCCCACTACGACAAGTAGTTAGTGAGTTTGAGTATTTAAAGCATAAAAAAATGTTTGAATAAATTAAAAGTTTTTTTTTATTTTACACAAACCCTTTTATCCTCACCCCAATATTAGCATTGTATGGCATCAATTTTATCATTATTTTTTTAGATGGCGATAACGAGTTTTAAGTTTATCGTTATAATATTAGTCGGCTAACAGTGAAAATCCCATCTATATCCGTTTAGCTATACAAACAGACAATGACACACAGAATAGGCACACACTACGATGACGCACGACATTAACAAAAAATCAAAGACTTAATGATTTCAGGGTAAAATAGTCATAAAAACGATTTGAAATGCTGACATACTTCTATTTAAAAAATTGAGATTATTAAGAATTGTAATAAATTAAAAGATTTAAATACTGTAATAGGCCATTTTGACTAAAACACCGATCATATGGCATAACGTCAAGCCTCTTTAAACGTCACTGTCATCCATTGCTGTTAGTAAAATTACTTGTTTTATGAAATAGTGACGACGAGATTTAGCCATTTACTATGAACAATGGAAACAGGCTTTATTATCATTTATTATGTTGGGTGAATTTCACACGAAACACACTGCACTGCACTGCACTGTTTGTTTACTTAAGCATCTAACGCGTACCTAGACGTGACGTCACACTCGCTGCCATGACACTTCGAGCTGTTTTGGCGCACTATTGAAAATATATTAGAACAATATCTATAAATTTCGTTACTGATTAGTTTACGACCGAAATAAAGGTTTTTTCATAATTAGTAAATGTGTATCCACATTACAGAAGTGAATTTCAAAATCTTTCGTCATGCCTATTAATAACTTGTTTGTTATATACTGTCAAATGAATTAAATACAAAGCTGGCTTTATTTTACGGACAGACAACTTCGCTAAATTATTTTCTAATTACGAAACTTAATATAACGACAATTAAGGAGTAAATTACAAAACTTTTTATATGTTAAGTACATTTTATTATCACATATATTAATATCTTAGATATGGTGCATTACACGTTTCACTAAAATATTTTAAATTGTTAAAAATTATGGCAGTATTTTATAGGACCCAAAATGCGGGAAAATAATTCATGTCGCAATTTTAATTATCGTCAGTCTCTTTAGGTCCTCTGAGAATTTCAAAAACGACTGATCATTTGCGAACTGCATCTAAAGACTCCTGCCGCCCTGACCAGGTGGGAGGACTTCCGACGTTTCTAGAACCTTTTTGCCCAAACGGCCATCGGTTCTATGAACCATATGCCCGGCTTGCTGCCATTTCAATTATTCAATCCGCTTGTTTTACGAATCTCGTCATTTCTAACTGGATCACGTCGAGAAATATTAAGATAGCCCTCTCCATGACACATTGAACGACAAGAAGTTGTGCAGAAGGCCTAGAGCCCTAGAGCAGTGATTCTCAACCACTGTGCCGCGGCACTTGTGTGCCGCCAAATTTTTATCATAAACTATTTAAGCAGTGTGTTGTAGTAAGTAAATAATTTTTATCCTTTTCTTTGTGTGCCGTAAAAAAAAGGTTGAGAATCACTGCCCTAAAGTATCCATATCACATTTAATTTTTAAACACTGACACGATCATGAGACACAAAATTTCTTAAATTCATCGATTTTCTAAATAAACAAGTGTTGTGCACTAAATACAAATTATATCACGTTTAAAATTACGTCAAAATATGTTAATTTTTTAAAGTTTTTTTTATAATTAATTTTAGTTTCATAACTGAGAGTTTTTATAGATTCTCGTGTATTGAACAGATATTAAATTATTACTAAAATAAACGTCAAATAATTTTAAATCAATTAACTATATTTTAAAATTAGCTTATTAACGTTCACACATACAATATTTATGTACTGTATTCGAAATGCGTTATTTTAATAAGCAATATACTTTCGACACATTTAAACTAATGCATTGTATTAAAAATGCTTATAAGTCGATAGAAGACTCAAGAACTCAGACTAGACTAATTTAATCTCCAGTTGAATGAAATAAAATCGACAATTAAGAATTTAAAAAGAAAATAATTAGAATTAATTATGACGTCCCAAAAGATTTTTAAACCCTAACAAAAACACAATGTGACATCGTAAGCTCAAAAGTGAATTGACCGATTGTTTTTTTCATTTGAAAGCTAACAATCGAATTCTTAATTATAGTCGTTTTTGAAGAGTAGAAAAAAAATTCAACTTTTTGCTCCTAATAGTTTCGTCACGTGTTTTAAGTACTGTAACTGAAGTGAAATAAAAATTGATCGTCAGAGTTCTCGTTGTCTATCGACCTGTGCTTTTGATATGTTCAATCGATCATAATTTCGAGATGAGTGGACCC
The DNA here is from genome assembly GCA_025727935.1 of Hebomoia glaucippe. Lineage (NCBI taxonomy): Eukaryota > Metazoa > Arthropoda > Insecta > Lepidoptera > Pieridae > Hebomoia > Hebomoia glaucippe. The sequence continues at coordinate 4,043 of JAOSYY010025203.1, read as the reverse complement.
AAGACGCTCCTTCAGACTCTCAGTGAATTGAATGTTCCTCGCCCAAGCTCTACACCGTATATTTATTATTTGACTACCTGAAATTTAAAAATATCATCACCATAAATATATACAATTAATAAAATAATATAATGTAAAAATAAATGAATAAGTAGATTTAGAGAGACACATAAGGGAAGTGTGTCGTCGACCTATACGATTGGTTAACCCTCCCCCTCCCACCCACCATCGGACTTCTAGGCGCACAGCAAGTACCAAAAGCTCGTACTGGCCGGCTTGCGGCGTCTTTTTAGTCGCGAACCAGTAAGGAATGGAACTCTCCGAGTGTGCCTGTTGCTTCTAATTAATACAACCCTGGCCTCTTCAAACGTGGGATAACCACGTCACCGATTCCCATCAGATGCAAAAAGCAGTTAGTTAAAAAAAATTAAAAGGTAACTTACGTATAGGATTCATTAATTGTACGGCGACCAAAGGGTTAAGGTATCCTGGTGTGTTGTTGTATGGAAAGTAAATCTCAGGAAGACCAGGGTATGGCCAGTACTTCAGAGGCCCTAGGGCTTCTGTGTCAGCCGGCCTCTCCCCTTTACATGACAGCCATACTTTGCGACGCTGAAAAACAATTTTTTTTAACATATTTACAAAATATTTAAAATAATCTTACAATGTATACAGGATGTTTGGGGACTGCTCCCGAAAACGAAGACGGGTGATAATACTGATGACTTTAATGAAGGGACGAAAAAAAATTGATTCTGACTAAAAAATACATTTTTAACACTTTTTATTAGCACAATTCACGCTCCATCCTGTAAGTACAACTAAATGAAACGATAGTTTCATAAAAAATACATTCCTTTACGAAAAAAAGAACCAACAATGAAGTATGATAACAAAAACAAACAGTATAATCAAATATTGAAAACATAAACGCTTACTTTTCATGTTCTGCTGTCAATTAGTAATTTTTTGACGATAGTAAGCGAAATTTTAAAATAATATTTAATTTATAGAGGTTCTCTATTTGCCTTATAAGAAAAACTATCTGCGTAATAGACAAACATTCGTAGTATATGGAAAAATAAGTATTTTATAATAAATTCCTTCTAACGCCGCGACAAAAATAGTTGTAATCAGGAAATTACCTCTTGCGGGGTTGTAGTCGAATTAATATAGTTTAAAATGTCCGGGGGCATGTCGGGTGGCAAATCTTCGGGGTCGTCATAAAACACTGGCTGCCAATTGTAGATCTATTAAAATAAAGTATTATAGAGTTATTCTCATTAATTTACGACGCATTTCTTTGCAATTGGGCGCGTAAAAACATTTTTAGGTTATCCAGTTTCCCGCGCTCGAATTGTCAACGTCAGATTGTCAGATGTCAAACTGCATGTCGCTACTGAGAATGCAATTAAACACTTTGATACAATAATTTTCAATTAAACATTACAATTATTAATCCTGATCACGTGAATAATGTAAACAATACTAACAAAGATACGATATATTATTACTTACTTTGTTAAGTTTTATAATGAGGCAGGGACGTCCCTCTGCGAAGCCATAATCGTTGTCATCAGAACATGGTCCGAGAAGGCTGGTGTTGAAGGAACATACTTGTCCAGCCTCGGGTTTCTTGGCCAAACAATCCACTTGGTTCACTCCCTTGTTGATGAGGAGGGATTTATTCTTATACGCTAAAAATATACATTAAATTATATAAATAGTTTCATAAGAAATTGCGAATTCAGTGAGTCTATTTTAATCTTCATTTTATATATTTTTATAATGGTAACATATGAAGTAACTCAGTTCGAATACTTCTGTATACAAAATATGCTTTTATATTTAATTTTAATTTCAATATGATGAACGTTCTCCTGAAACTGATGACCACGTTATAAATTTCCAACAGCCACTAGCTGTACCAATTTTCAGAGAATTTTTAATGAATTAATCTTTGACAATACAAAAATAATTTAAAAAATTTCGTAATATTAGTGATCCAGTATCAAGTTAATTAGTTCCGCTTTTGAAATTTCAGAATAATGAAAATAAATAATGAATTTATGTCGCCAAGTAAAAAATTACTAACGTGCAAGGAATTCGTTGAGATTATCCGTATATTTCTTGTAACTCGTCGTGTTGTCCATCCGATACCATATCAGAGCCCCTTCCTCATAGACAATTGGCCTATGACCCATTCCTGGGTTGTTACCTGAAAGTGTAAATATTTTAACAATCAACGCAACATCTATTTAGAACGGCGACAGGGTGTTTGAGGACTGCTCTCGAAAACGAAGACGCGTGATAGTACTAATGTGACCTTTGATGAAGGGACAGAATAAAATTCGGTACTAACTAAAACAAAAAACATTTCTAAAACGTTTTATAAGCGTTATTTCGCCTCATCATGCTAGTCCAGCTGTTTTTGTTATCATGCTTCATTGCTGGTTCTTTGTAAAGTAGTGTATTTTTTATGAAACTATCGTTTCATTTAGCTGTATTTACAAGATGGAGCGTAAAAAGTGTTAAAAATATGTCTTTTTATAGTTAGTATTGAATTTTATTCCGTCCCTTCATCGAAGGTGTCATTAGTACTATCACCCGTCTTCGTTTTCGGATGGATATATAATCTAAAAGTCTCGAAAGTTTTATAACAAGTGTTATTTGCCAGTTATTTCATAAAAACATTATATATTATAATCTTTTTATGTTAATTTCCACAAATTTTACAATCACTGACCAATAATAGACTCTGCGAGTGTGAAATATGGCACGTGCTCGTCCACGGAGGCAAGTAGACCACACATGCAGATGGAGAAGAAAATCACGATGCAGATGTACATCACCAGATAGATGAGGCCTATTACTCCTGCAAAGAAATTCAGATCTGTAGATAGTCATTTTTGACCGACCTAATGATCCAGCTTAAACCTGGTCTAACATATTTACATATATACCACTGGCTGACCCAGAAAGGTCGTTTTGCCATAAAAATATATAGTGATTAAAAATAAGGATTGTAGAATATTTAACACAGTATCATAAAAAAATAAAAACAATTGTCTAAAAATAAACATTTTGGGGTGGAAGACCACATTTTGGGGGATGAAAAATAGATAGCAGCCGATTCTCAGACCTACTGAATATGTACTACTAAGTAAAGCTAAATGAAACGATAGTTTCATAAAAAATACATTACTTTACTAAAAAAAACGAACCAGCAATGAAGCACGATAACAAAAACAGCTGGACTAACGTCATGGGCCGAAATAACGCTAATAAAACGTTTAAAAAAATCATTCTGTTTTAATCAGGATCGAATTTTATTCTATCCCTTCATCAAAGGTGCCATAAGTACTATCACCCGTCTCCGTTTTCGGGAGCAGTCTTCAAACATCCTGTATTCCGTAGTAAGCTTAGTACTTTCAAAAATGAATTAATTAGATCCTTAAGCTAATAATTATATTAATTACATAATTGTATATTTATTTTTATTGAATAAGAATATGTTTTAGTCTATTAATTTTTTATTTTGATAAATAAATAACGCCCGAAATACATAGGTCGACAGCGTATCATTGATAAATCAATGTTGTCATGAGTTTCATTAGTAGAACATAAATAGTGCTAAATACTAATACAACTCACGTTGTTTCAACGTTAGCACTCTGGTGGCATTTCTCACATTTAAATTGTAATAATGTACAAAATAGTTACTGAAAACTCTGTAATAGACAATGTATTATTTCTATATTATCTGTAGCACCCGTGATACTTGAAAAAAATTGCCTATGCTATCACTAAATTAATTTAAAATGTCTATTTGTTTAGTGAAATAAGACTTATCCAAATTCAAATTAAAATATTCAGGATGTTTGGGGACTGATCTCGAAAAGGAAGACAGGTGACAGTACTAATGACACCTTTGATGAAGGGACGGAATAAAATTCGATTCTCACTAAAAAAACATATTTTTAAAACGTTTTATTAGCGTTATTTCGCTCCATCATGTTAGTCCAACTGTTTTTGTTATCATG
>JAOSYY010025201.1:0-10039 GCA_025727935.1 Hebomoia glaucippe | reverse complement strand
GTCACTAAATGAATCTCAACCCAAACCCGTTGTATAAAATAACATTAAGAGAACACACATAGAATTTTATGAGGAAATATTTTATGTTATAATTATATATCTAATTAGTACACCAGACAGATGTATTATATTAGTTGGTAATTATCTGTTCGATATCCAGTCAAGGATAATTAGAGCCAATGCTGATTAATGCTGTAATAATGCTGGAAGCATATGTCATTGTTAGTATCTATTAGAGCAAAATTAATATGTTTATCCCAGTTAATAGTTATTTATTTCACACTAGGTAGCTAAATACATAACTATAAGCAAGCCTTTAGGCCGAGACTACGACTTTTCCTTTGTTACGATCCTGATAAACTCCTATCGCTTGTTTTACTCCCTTTAATGCTTCCTTACTAGGCACGTAAGAATCCCGAATTCTGGATGTATTACATAAAAATCAATTTATTATTAGTTCCAATTGCAATTTGAGTTCAGTTTTAATAACAATATTTCAAATATACAATGGTCTTTAGACGATGTCTTTCAAGTTATAATGTCAAAAGCCAATTTCTGATTTAATTCCTAACACAAAGGGACGGAAATAGAGGCTAAGTGGGCGGCACTTGCTTATCAGTAGAGCCTCTAGCTATCTTCTATACAGAAATAGTTAGCGACAACTATATTTCAAATACGTCTAATGTCAATTTTGGTTCAATGATGATAACATTCGTATCATACACAGTAATATGTAAATTGTCACGATTCGCAAAGTTTCTAACCAAGCTAATGACAGGCGTAGCAAACTCAGTAAATATCAAAGGGTTTATTGCTTTGATATAACAGCCAACGACGGAAATAAAATTGTCAACATAAAGTGATTTTAGTAGAAGTCACAGACTCAGCTGAGCTGTCAACATAAGTTTCACTATAGACATACTCGTAGGAGTATCGTAGGAGGAAACTTTTTAAGCTCAATACTACGTGTATATACGATCTTTTTCATTTTGGTATTGTTGAAAGATTTTGTGGTACTGCCTTATTTATTTATATTTCTAACATCAATTAACTAATTATTGGTAGCATGGTAACATAATTTTGAAGATATTTGAAACATTTTTTTATAATTTTAGATTTTTATTTCATATCTGTTATCCATTTAAAATACGCCAAAAAGAACAATAATATGAGGTATCTTTACGCTTCAAAACATCACTTTTAAATAAAGTATATTTTCTTAATAAGAAAAATGTATGAATAGAAGAAATTAATTATTAAGTACTTCAATTCATTTTATTTTGTAAATATACCAATAACAAAAGCTTAAAAAGACGTCTTAAATCCTCATGACAAAAAGTAGGAAGTTAAAGAAAGCGTTTGGAATATTAAAAAAGGAAGGAAATTGAAAAGATCATAAGGTTACTCATGGAATACACATTTACTAGAAGTATACCGTCTCCTCGTATACAATTTTTATTACAACACTTTTTCGACCTTAAAATGGTAACTAAGCATTATTTTAATGTAATTCATAAGAAATTAATTACATATTTAAGCAAGGAAATTGAACACTCAGATGAGGAAGAGGTAATGCCTGTTTACATTTGTCAGTCAGTAAGTTACAGTTGTCAGTAAGTCAGTTTAAATATAATATGAGTCACCATTATCATTAGATTTATATATAAGATTGACCGGCGTTATTACTCGCGTCAATTGTATATACGAAATATATATATATATATATATGTATTGCTCGTAAACACGATTTTTAGAAAAAATAATTAGCGCGTATTGTTAGACGATTTCCTTCGCTGCGACTCTAATCATCGGTAGCTTGGGCCAGGCACCGCTGCTGGTGGCCTTCAAGATTAGGCTTTTTATAGTATTTTATTTTTGTCTTTCCGTTTTTAATTTCGCTTTTATATGTTTTTATAAAAAAACTAATTGAAAATTTAAATATATGAGAACAAAGATAAGAGAAGCAATGCTTCACAGTTTCACTATCACATATATTGTTGAATTAAAGTAAGTTAAGTTACTCCTTACGACATTATATATTTGCCCACCACGTCCATCCGTTTTGAAGATTGGTAGGAACAAATAGATACTCGTAAACTGATAGATAGTTTAATAGTGATAGAATATGATCTGATATGTTATTTTTATGTTACTAGCAGTCATTTCCACTTTATTTGCCTGTTTAGATAATTTTCTTAAAAAAACTTTTCTTTAATTAAATTAAATTCTTAACGATTAACGAGTACACGCAATTATTCTTGAATGTTTCGATAGGAAAAGTCGCACACAACACGACAATTTTACAACAAACACCTTAACAAAATATTAGCATTGGTTATCGTTTATTTGAAACTCGAGCTCGCTCCGTTCTAACTCATTAAACTTCCCCTCGATTTCTTTGACTTATTATTTCAATATACACTAATTACACCCAACAATGGCCATGGCTGCACGATTATCAATTTTTCCGGTTACAAAGTTTTAACTTCCTGAGTTTGTATTTACTCTTAAATTTAATAATATGTAACTGTTACTTTTTTGCTAAAAAGCAATAATCGAACTTTAAGACCTAATCTATAGTATTAAATCTAAAGAATTGTATGCGTATCGTACATCAATATAAAATGGTATAAAAATACACCAGTTTCAGTTACAATGTTCATACAAAGTGTTTTAATGGAACTTCAGTAAACACATTTAATTAATCACAATAATGGTGACAAATTGCCCACATTTTCATTACGACACTAATTTGATTGTTCTTTTTTGAAACATCATTAATTACGTATATACAACGTATAAAACTTTACTTTTTTAAATCTCAAATAGACCAAGCGTTTGGCCACGTCTTACCTATTGTTTTGGGAGAACGTGGCCCATTATGGTGCGCTTAGCATGAGTTTATTCGAATTACAATAAACAATTATTTTCTGATTACACATTTGTAACTTTTAGGATTTAATTGAATTATATTCTCATCTATCTCAAGCTGTAATAAATTAAGTAAAAGGAAATATACAAATAAATAAAATTGAAATGTCTCTTTTGAATATGATATGCGTTATGTATGTTTATAAAGGAAACATACTTTATATTATTATGTGTGTCTGTTCCAGCTAATCCCTGGAAGGACTGCACCAATTTTAATAGGACTTTAAGTAGCTAATACCAAAGTGATATTTTATGATCACCATCTATTAACTAAATCAATTAAATATATACACATGAAATTAACGCCTGCGAAATTGCTGGTCGCCACTAGTTGTAAACAATAGAAATAATTCGAATTCATTATGAACTTGTTCAAAGTTTTAAATAAATTACAAAAGTCGACCTGTTCTCAATTGCGGTCGTTCTGGGTTTCGTAAGGGATTTACATAATATAACAAAATATTTCAGCCTACAAAAGGTTGTCTTTAATGAACATTATATTTTATTTTTAAAATAACTATAGTCGATACAATAATACATGTTTGAGCAATACTTTAAATGTATCGTCCAAATTATTTCAAAATTAAATTTTATTTTATCTATATATTAGTTAAATTTAACTGTAGAATATTTTGACACTTAATCATCTCGATCACGTCAGCATTCAAACAAAAAATCCGCATTAAAATCAGTCAAATCCTTTTAGAGCGACGATGCTACAAACAGACCTAACTGCCAAATTATAACAACAAAATTTTTACAACCGGAATGGAACCTTTATATGTACGGTTTAAACTCCAAAAGTAAGTTAAAAACCTTGAATTTACATTTGCTTCTGAAATAAATTAAGCATTTCGTACTTAATTCATCTAAACGAAAATACCAAAGAAATAAATATAATAATTCAACAAAAACTGCTATAATCTTTATTATAGTTGCCTTCTAAGATAACATTTCGTCTCAAATATCACCACGATACGACGAGGAAAACAATAATTCATTACTACGACCAAAATCGTGACTTTCTTTTTCCGTGATCGTATGAGAACAGATTGCCCGTGTCCAGTATGTCACCTCCACAATGCAATTTGTCAATGTCCTCCACTTTTTCGCCGAGAAAATTTTATTTATTGTCTTCGCTGTACGAAGTTATATGTTGTATGTATTCTCAATCTACCTGCATTGCTACTTTTTATATTTCTGTACGTGGAATTAAATTTATTAAAGAAATATAACATCGAACTTACAAATGAAGTTCGTATATATATATATATATATATATATATATATATATCTGTATTTCCAATCTATACTTATCTATCATTATATTATAAAGCTGAAGTGTATGTTTTTTTGAACGTGCTAATCTCAGGTGCCGCTGGTCCGATTTGAAAAAGTATTTCAGTATTACATAGTATATTTATCAAGGAAAGCTATATTATATTTTCAGAATGTTAGGAATCCTTACTTAAAGTCCAATAATGTAACTCAAGGTGTAAAAATCTAAATGAACGTGAGCGCAACCGCTTGGAGAAGCTAGTATAATTTAATCTGTCAAATTATTAATAAATATTATGAAATACTATAACTATAATCTGTGTGTCCGTAGCTATTAATTCTAGCATCTCACTGTTTACTGGTTTTTAACTATTAATGTATGGCTATTTGTTCATTGTAAACTCGATTTCTTGAAGAAACTTTGAGGCGTTTTTAAAATCTCTACTCTAAAGGCCGAATTGTTGAAATATTAAGCTTTGCAACTTGTTTGTTGGCATCAAACGCATAAAAATTTATTCTAGTAAAAGTTTTCGCCCTTGATGTTTACGAGATTATGTTATGGTAGTCTTATTTTATCACGACATAAAATCTTCGTCGCACGACGAATAATGGCTTCAATGATGGAGCAAGTTGACTCAATCCCTGACAACCTCAATTCTGTGACAATATATTTCTTACAATACTTACACATTTCTGAATGAACTAAGATAGTGGACAAGGTTTCTTCTTAATTGAGCTTCTAAAACTAAACAGATCTTGTTTGTTTAGTATTAAAGTTATTTAACAAAAAGACGTAATAGTTACAATATTTAATTAAATTTCATTAATGTATTAAGACATTTATAATTTTAATATGAAAACGATCATAGTTGGTATTTTAAAAAAAAAAGTTGTTTTTGTTCACAATGTTTGTTTTTATTTAGTATTTTGAGGAGGTCTAAAAAACTTTTCCTGTGGGGATTTGTATAGCTAATAGTGGATAAATGGACAGCTTATTTAACTAAGGGTAATGTAGCAGCTGTAATAAATCTTCAACTTGTATCAAAATTAATAAATTTAATAAAGTACGTTAATTAATAGAGTCGGTGTTCCACCCGAGGGCTTTGTTAATCAAATACAGTCCGAAGAGATCGCTTTCATCGTTCACGAGCTGCCTGCTTTTAGAACTTGTAAATGGTATAAAATCATGTCCTTAATTATCCTATTTCATACCCTAATCTAATGTAAATCATTAGTATATTATATAGTCTATGAATACAGAACGATTACGTAACACTAATCAATTCCTACACAAAATAGTTGATGAGATTCCGTAGTATTCATTCGATTTTATATAAAAACATAGACTTGATTGAAAATAACCATATTAGAAAAAAAATCATTGAGCGTTTCATACAATGTACACGAATATAATTGAAATTATTAATTAAGGCTACTGTTACGAAATAATCAACGATTCTTAGCAATTCTATCTCAGATATTAAGAATATTTATTGACCTAAGACAAAATAGATATCAGAACAGAAACCCGAAAGATTTCCTCGGGACATCAAATAGCTAAATACAAAAGGCAATTAACGTTATTTCAAAAAACAGTTTCGTAAAACAAAAGATTTTATATCTAAAAGTAGCCGCATAATAAGATTTTACGTTGAAATTTAATATTCTCATAAAATATTTTTTTTCCTTCTGTAGGGATTACGTGTTTGAAAAGTCTATAATGGCCAAAAGGGCTTCACTTCGATTATATTCCTTAAATAATTTAAAGCTTTAATTAATTATAATAAATATAACACACAATATTACCACCGTGTTATATAGTTATAAAAAACACGATACAAAAGTGTTGAATTGTAACAAGTTCCAGATTTTTTAATCTTTATACAGAAAGATTCCTTTTGGAAAATTCCTACTGAGCCTTATGTTTGCAGCTCAGCTGCCTACATAATAAAAGGTTAGCAGTAAAATAGCCGCCTACTCTGTAAGCATTCCTTTCCATTCATCAACCTTTTCATGGACGCCTTTGCTGAATACTTTAGACCCAATATTTATTTTGCATACTAGCTTTAAACGAATTGTTCTGAATACTTTATAACTAAAATAAAGAGCATCAACGCCTTTTAATCTTACATTTTTCATAATTAATATCATAACTCATAAGTATATATATATAAAAGAAAGTTGTGTTAGTTACACTATTTAAAACTCAAGAACCACTGAATCGACTTGGTTAAAAATTGGTGGAGAGGTAGCTTAAGACCAGGAGATGGATATAGGATACTTTTTTGTTGGTGGTTTTAATTCTCTTGATGCCGCTGGTGGAACTGGTAAGACAACATGACTAAATAATCATTAAAATACTTGATATTTTTCATTTTAATAATCTAACAAAAGATAGAACTTAATATAAACCAAAATCGGCTCATTTATTGCCTCTAAGGCGGAACAAAGTTCGCCAAGTCAGCTAGTTATCTATAAATATAAGTTAAGTAAGAACATGAGTAGAAATCTCGTATATATATTTAAAAAGAATGATTTTGGGTGATTAGAAAAAAACAAGATAACAAAAAAGTGACTTTTTAACTTACCAAAAAGGATATCATGGTCAACTAAAAGTGGCAGACAGGATCGACATAACTGCGAACGGTCAAAAGCTGGTTAGAAATAGAATTATTTAATATAAAATTAATTTAATACTTCAAACTATAGCCAACACTGAAAATTAGCAGTAAAAGCTTGACAGTCCCTTAAAATAATTGAGCTTTTGAAGTTGAAAAGCTACTAACAACTTTAAATTAACCCCTATTCCTTACTTACCCTTTAAGGATTATTAATTTGCCGACATTAATATTAATTTTATTTCTGCTCGATAAGCGTCATCTTTTAAGACTTATATAAATAAATTTCTTACACATACCTATTAATTTTTTAAACCTTGTTACAAACATGCTTTTTAAATTTCATCATTTCCGTTTCCCTTTTAAAACAAATCTGACGATGCAAAAAAGTTTCCTATAAAATTTACCAACATCTTAATGTACAAGTTTTTGGCCGAAAAACGTAGCCACTATTCATTGAATGTTTGTTCAAGGATACCTGCATAAATACTATCATATTATTCGATTGGGTGGTTTAGACGTGACAGCGTAATTAACAAACTCACATTAGCCTTTATACCATTAGCTAGAATTTCGCAACGAGAAAAATTTGATATAAAGTTAATAACGCCACATTGCCGGTGTCAAATGAGAAGGGCTAGATTAAATATCAAGTTGCTATGAGTTGTCACGACGGCCACTCAACGCTAATGGCCTCTTTGGTTAATCAAACGTACTAGGAACGGTAGGCCTAAATGGATCCGTAAATACCTAGTGGCCATCCTCGTAATTAAGTTATTTGCGAAATTCTGATATGGGGATAGTATGTCTTCGACGTCATTGAATCTATCAACACTGTCTCCTAATCAAATAGATCGCATTAGAATGTTAGTCAACTGTGTTGATCGATTACACCATAATTAGTTTAGACGTTTTATTAGTTTCATTTGTAACTAACGACTAGTGTAATTAAATCTTCGAATTTAGTTATATATCTCTAACTGTTGTATGAAAATATATTTAGTACATATAGTATTAATTTCAATTCTATATAATCGACTATGTCAATCTCGATGTACCTATAGTTGTTTTTGAAATACTTAATACGATGTGGCTTATACGAGTAGTCTACAATATGTTATATGTAACTTAGAATTATTATATGATGGTTATCACCTGCCGTCTGCTGGTTTGTCCTATAAAAATGAATAATAATACTTCGTGATCTTAACAAATATTGTAAAAGAGATGTACATAAGTGTACGTTCAGTCTGATTAACCTTATTTGAATTAAATTTAAATATACAATGAACAATGCATGACTAGAACTCTTAGAAAATAGATTTTAAAGATATATCTTAATTAGATAAAGCACAAATAAATGATAATGTACTTGCACGGGAACATTATCTGTGAAACAGAGACAGAAATTTTTCGAAAACGAAAAAGGGTATTTTAAGATTTTAAACGCATTATGATATTTGTATTCTGTCGTACCATTTTAATTCATTAAAAATATAATTTAAACGCATAATTATCGCATTTTCATTTAGCCCCACCTAACAAGTTTTTCTTATTAAATCTATCTACTTACGTTTTATTTTCACTCGCCACATTATTATTAAATTTATGCTTATCTGATGAAACTGAAGCTATATTTGCAAGATTGTTTTAATTAGTTAAACAGATTATATTAACACTTAAAATAGATGTATTAATAACAATAGAGTTAATTGTATAACTTTGCAGTGCACTGTGATTTCCCTGGGTGATGTTATAAGAAATTTAATATTCTATGCTTTGATTTGATATTGTACACAAACACTATTAAATAAATTTAATACTCCTACGTCATGTTAGCAATCAATACCACGATACTGGCTATTAACTATCGTTAAGCCAGTCTCTTTAAATCCAAGATTATACAGAATTTATAAACTGTATTTGTTTGGGTGCCAATGTCAAGTGGCTTACGGTTACAGCATGTTATAACTCCATCTATTTATGAAATTACTAACTAGCCCGCGAATTGGGATATGAAGACCTAGATTGCTATAACATTATTAAAATTACATTAGTCTATGTAACATCAAAAATATATATATAAATAATTCACCTACAATCTGCAATATAATCTGTGGTCACAGTTCATAGGAACTCAAATAATAGTCGATTAATAATAATGTTTTATATTGTATCATGTTTCCATTAATATTATCTGTGCGATACCTGTTTCATCTTACTTTATATAGTTGCTTGCGAACTAGTAAATGTAACTGACAAAACTTATTGTAGATGTCAAATTACGACACCTATAAATAATTATTAAGTATTCGCTACTTATCTAAATCGTCTTAGATTTCTGTCCTTTTAATAGTCATTACGACACCTCAGAAATATTAAATCGAATTGAATATTTAATACTCTTTTATATTAATACGAATTTATAGGTCTTTCATCAGCAGTGCTCTAGATTCAGATGAGATTCTTTCAAGAACAATATGCAAGTAAAATCTTGGAAACCGATAAAAAAGTATAACAACATTGGAAACGAGAAAAGTTTCTTGGCAGACCTTATACCCTCTACCTATCAATAGCAGGCACTTGAAAAACAACAAACTATAATGGAACTAGGAATTGTGACCATTTTTTCTATAACTTAGGTGCTCGTATGTAAGTAACATCTCAAGATGAAGAAAATTCAACAATTTGTATTTAGTATTTTTCTAATGACGTTGTCTACAGACATTTCTCTATTATAAAAACAAAGCTATTCAATTATTGGCTGTAGATCTATTTCCTTTCATTTTTAGCTTTAATAAGTCAGGAGTCAAAACGCGTATTATTACACTTCATTATCTTCCCAGCTATAGACGGTGGTTTCCGATATTCCGACTCATTTTATTATTCCAGATGTATGCAAACTTAATATAAAGGGACTGAAATGATATGAATATTATTAATAACTTATAACGTATAATATATATTACTAGCTGACCCAACAAACGTCGTTTTGCGAGCTAAATATTTTACGATTAAAAATTAGGGGTTGATTGTTGAGGGGCGAAAATTTGGGATTGTATGTATTTCAATATACTGTATCATAAAAAAATAGAAATTAAAAATTTTGTATAAAAAATAAAATTAAAAAATTAGGGGTAGTCCACCCCTAACATTTAGGGGGATGAAAAATAGATGTTGGCCGATTCTCATAGATACCGGATAAGCACAAA
>JAOSYY010025200.1:0-10040 GCA_025727935.1 Hebomoia glaucippe | reverse complement strand
TATTACGCGATTTCTGTCGCCCATGGACACCTCCAAGATCAGTAGATCTAGAAGACGCGTTGCCAACCTTAAGGCCTTTATTTTATTTTTATTTCGAGTATTCGGAAATTCATAGACTGAAATTGAAACGCGCCTAGCACTTCACGACTTTTCCATCTATGAACGGTGGTACGTAACCCGGACGGAACTTATAAATTATTAGGAGTTCCTTCCATTTAATACTCGAAATGCCCGTGTTTTTTGACACTCATCCGGCCACAGGCAGCCTATATCCGAGACAGAACACAAATTACATATTTTAGTTTCGCATTTATCTCGTTACGTATAACCAGTTTCTAAATAGACGGAGTATATTTGCCTCTATTGTATTAAGAAACTTGGGCAGTTGCCTGTTTTAATCAAGTCAGCCCGCCTATTCGCTCAATGGAATGGTCGAAATCAAATTACAACGAGATATGTACGGGCGGACTTCAGAGGCAAATGTCGGTTTGAATTTACTAAAATCAGCGCTCAAATGGAAGTACTACGAGCGAGATGCGTCTGGCGGAGCTCAAAAAGTAAACTGCGATCATGCTGTGAAATCTCTTTGCAACGATTCGAATGTTATATGTAAATTTTTCACTTTGCAGAACGTGTCTGATAATTTTCAATTGCATTTCTATATTTTGTACGTTTAATTCTTTTGTTATGCTCGAGTTCAGCATGGAAAAGGCTTATTTTTTTTGCGAGTGTTTTGTAAATCACTATCTGATACAGCAAACGTCGTTTTGCCACTTGATTATATAAAATTTAGGTTTGTATGTATTTTTATATGCTGGGTCGTAAAAAAATAAAAACGAAACATTTTGTCTAAAAAATAGAAATAAAAATTTAGAGGTGGAACACCCTTAACTTTTAGAGGAATGAAAAGACCTACTGAATATGCATATAAAATTTCATAAGTCGTTTCGGAGGAGTATGGGAACGACAATGTTCGTGTGACACAAGAATTTTATATATTAGATGATGAAGATGATAATGATGATGATGTAGCCGGTCGTGGTGATGATGTGATATCGGTGGCCCCTAATTGTACTCGACGTGATTTTTTGAATATGTTTATGGTGATAAATTGTGAAAGAGTTGCTGGAGTGGTTTGGGCATGAAAAAGGAATGAATGAAAGCATAACAATTCAGGTAGTGAAAAGGTTAAAATCCTAGACTAAAGTGAGGACGTGCTAGAAAAAAAATACGACAAAAGTGTGTTCATGTCGTAAATGGTAGAAGCGTAATCGAAAGGATTTTGTCCGCGTCGTGGCAAGATGCAAGTCGTAGTCTGCCTACCCCAAGGGAAAAAGACGTGATTATGTATGTTTATAATGGAAATGTTACGAGAGTGTGTATATTTCCTATCTCCCAGTGAATATTTCGTAAAAATCGATCCAGCTGTTTTTGTGATGTTATTTTAATATTAGAAACAGATAAATTATTTTTATTTATATACAGGTGTTTGGGAACTACTCCCGAAAACCAAGATGGGTGATAGTACTAGTGACACTGGTGAAGGAAGGAAAAAGTCGATTCTGACTAAAAAAAGATATATTTTTAACACTTTTTATTAACATTATTTACGGTACATGTTGTAAGTACAGCTAAATGAAACGATAGTTTCATAAAAAATACATTACTAAAAAAAGAACCAGCAATGAAGTATGATAACATAAACAGCTGGACTAACACGATGGAGCGAAATAACTCTAATAAAACGTATTAAAAATATGATTTTTTTAGTAAGAATCAAATTTTATTCCGTCCCTTCATCAAAGGTGTCATTAGTACTATCACTTGTCTTCGTTTTCGGGAGCAGTCACCAAACACCCTGTATATAGATTATCTGTTGGTAGAAGATATATACTCTGGTCTGCTCTAATTAATTCTTGATCTATTTAATTAAGTCTGAGCAAGAAATCCCGCAGCTTTTGAGCTCGGACTGAGAAATGCATTTTTAATTGTTAGACTTCAATTCAGTTTTCAAACTTATCGGGCTAGAATAGAAGGCAATTTGTCTTCGCAGTGCATTTCAAGATTAAATGGGGTTCAGTGGAGTTTCATTGAACGACTGTTTCCATCTGTCGTTAGCTGCTCAGATATTCTTTATGTTATACATATATATTAAATTGAATTGAAAAAGTGTTTGTAATATCAAAATAACACTTTTTCCTATTACATATGAATCGATATAAACTCTATTAAGATATCTATAGTAATATTATAAAGCTGAAGAGTTTGTTTGTTTGAACACGCTAATCTCAGGAATCGCTGGTCCGCTTTGAAAAATTCTCAGTTTTGCATAGTACAGTTATCAAGGAAGGCTGTAAGCTATATTATATTTTCAAAAAAATTAGGGATCCTTACTAAAAGTCCAGTTACATAACCCAAGGTGTAAAAATCGAAACAAACTTGATTGCAGCCACTGGCAGAAGCTAGTCAGAAATACAATTTATAAATTGTGTTTATTTCGGTTGATGCCCAGAACGAATTGACTGGTTGTGATAGGATGTTCATTAGGAAATAGCTGATGTTATGGCGCGTTATAGAGCTTAGTTTTAATATCATCACTATAACCACTTTTATCATCCACCGTAATTTACGAAAAGTAGTGAATAAATACTAAACTTTTTTTAAAACGGCCTTGAAGTCTTGCAAAAGTGTTGGGCTCCTGTTGAGAGACTCGGAGATTATGTAAAAAAAATAATTATTAAGCTTTCAACAGTCATTATGTAATATCTAAAATTCTCGTGTCACAATGTTCGTTCCCATACTCCTCCGAAACGGCTCCACCGATTTTAGTGAAATTTTATATTCATAGTCAGTAGGTTTGAGAATCGGCTACTATCTACTTTTCATCCCCCTAAATATTAAGGGTGGTCCACTCCTAAATTTTTTAGACAATTTTTTTGTTGTTTCTTTATGATACAGCATATAAAAATACATACAACCCAAAATTTTATATATTTATGTGGCCAAACGACTTTTGCTGGGTCAGCTAGTATTCTATATCATTCTCCCTACTTTTTGATCCCTCCTTGTACACACCAAATCGCCGCAAGTAAAATCGCGGGTTACTACTAGTGAAAAAGATTATAGAAATTGGATTTTAATGAAACGAATTTGAAATCCACTTCAAAGTAATATCTCTTAGAAGCGTATGCTTTGTCTGTCCTCCTGTACCTCGATTGTCTTCAGCGAATAATCTCATTTCACTCGGGAATATCACCGTATACCTATAGAACTACTAGCTGAACCAGCAAACTTCGTTTTGCCACCTAAAATTTTGCTATTAAAAATTAGGGGTTGATTGTTGAAGGGTAAAAATTTGGGATTGTATGTATTTTTATATGCTCTATCATGGGAAAATTGAAATATTTTTTTTTTTTAAATAAAAAATAAATGTTTGGTGTGGACAACCGTTACAATTTAGGGGGATGAAAAATAGATAGTAGCCGATTCTCAGACCTACTGAATATGCATATGAAATTTCATAAAAATCGGTTGAGCCGTTTCGAAGGAGTGTTACGAATATTGTGAAACGACAATTTTATATATTAGATAAGTCGAGTTTGCCGTGAAAGCCTTCCTTGACATCTATTTAGACGCTCTTTGAAACGCTAAGATATATTGTTCTATTTATGAAAATGCCACTTTATAGGGCACAGTGTTTTTAAATTAAAGGCCACCTGTTCTCTATTAATAAAATAAGTATTTTAGTGAACACGCTTGTATTAGGTGTACTTAAACTATGGAATAATGTAATCGGATTTATAAATGTACTAGATTCAGCCAGCGGCTTCGTTCACGTTCATTTCCCTTTTTTACACCTTGGGTTGCATTATTGGACTTTTAGAATGGATACGAATTTTTTTTAAAAATTAAATATACCCTATGTTCACCGGAGATTGCTTAGCTTCCCAATAGTGAAAGAATTTTTCGAATCGGTCAAATAGTTTTGGAGTCTATTTAATGCCAACAAACAAATAAATAACCAAATTTATAATATTAATAGAAACAAAAATTTATTTTTCTAAAATAATATGAAAGAATATGCCGCAGTTATAATATAAACACTGTTTATAATTTGTATGTCTGTCTGTGTTTTGTCTTATATCTTAAACCAAAAAAGACGGTGATAAGAGAGGTGTGGTCTGAGGGATGCTTAGGTGGTTTGGTCATTAAGTGATAACTGGTGCGATTTGACTAAGTTCTTGAGGTTGGCAATGTGTCTCCCAGATATTCTGGTCTTGGAGGTGTCTGTTTGCGAAAGGAATCGCTTATCACCGGGTGCACTGGACGCTCGTTAATTTGATATAGTATAAAAACAAATGTAATGAAAATTATGGATAATGTTACTGAAATTAACATACCTAAACCATAGGAGTTTCAAATTGACTTCTAAAGAGCCAGTATTCATGGTAATTGTACTTTCCAAGCTTTTACTGACTCTGAATATAAAGGTGAAAATATTTCAACTTTATCGCAATTATCTTAGAGAGCTTTCTTATCTTTAAGAGTAATGGGAATTCTTTTATCTATGAAGTTTTTTATATTGAAAAGTGGAAGTTTAGATTTTAATCTAGGTAATACTATAACAGAATGCTTATTCTGTTTAATATTTATTCACAGAACGCTTTGAAACGACGCTGGAAGTAGGGATGGGTTCAGTATCGATGTTTATTCTTAAAATGATTGATATATGACGTCGATAGTTTTATTCACGAAATATCGAGTTTCGATTATTAGTTCCGAATCTAAGATATGTTTCAAGTTCGATATTTTTACTTTACCCTGATCGATATGTGCTCAAAATATCTATATATTTTTGTCATTTGCCCATCCCTAGCTGGAAGGATCTTTAGAATGCAATTTTTCCACTAGTACCGCCTCGTTAAAAGCTCGTTTGAGAAGATGCGTTGCTTTGAAAAATTTTTCCGATCCGATCTTTTTATTCGCGTCGCCAACGTCTTATTATCTCGGGACTATTCAAAATGTGATCGCATCTCAGAGAGATTGAGTCTTTGTATGGAGTGAACGGTTGCCTGAATTTAATTTTTATAAAAAGAAAATAAGTACCCTCCCAAGATCCATTGGCAGAGCGTGGCGTATCGGTAATCGATAGAAAATTGACAAAAGATTATGTTTAGATTTATAAAAGGTTAATGCAAAATACGGTTAAATAGAAGTATTAAATTTCACTATTCAGAAACTATTTGATCGATCTTTATAAAAATTATTAAGTATATTTTTTCTGTATTAGTTTTCGTTTTTAAGTGGTTATCAAATTTGTCTACAGCGTGTTAGGGGACTGCTCCCGAAACCGAAGACAGACGATAGTACTTTTGACACCAAATCTACTGAATATGCTTATGAAATTTCACGAAATTCGGTCGAGCCGTTTTGGAGGAGTAGAATTACAGACACCGTGACACGAGAATTTATATATTAGATGCATCTTTGTACATAATAAAAACCCCGACATTTTAATATTAAATCTATCATCTGTGCACCAGGCTAAGATTTTTTGCTACAGTTAAATGAAACACGATGTTTCAAGTCCAACTGTAATTAGCTGGAGGTTCAAATTATGCGTCTGAGCTAAACGAGTTAACAGACGGCAGTGACAAACCATTTACAATTTAATAGAGCGGATTTACTCTGAAACTCTGTTTCCCAGGAAATTACAAAAATTTTCTATTTAAAAAGGAAGAAGAAGATTTATTGGTAATATTTTTGCGTAATAGAAGTTTTTGCTATAGGAAGGCACATGTTCATACAGTTCACTTATCAAGCGAGTCCTTTCGCCCATGGTCACCTTTAAAATCAGTAGATATAAAAAACGCGTTGCCAACCTTAGCTATATCACATCATTTGGCATTTTTAAGACGTTCTCCTGCTGACTTTATTTTATTTTGAGTATTCGGAAATTCATAGACTGAAATCTAAATGCGTATAGCACTTCACGACCTTTCCATCTATGAACGGAGCGAAATAACGCTGAAAAAACGTTTTAAAAATATGTTTTTTTAGTCAGGATCGATTTTTTTTCGTCTCAAAGGTGTCATGAGTACTATCATCTGTCCTCGTTTTCGGGAGCGGTCCCCTAACACCTTGTATTTGAATTTTTATTTAGTTTTTATTATCGGCCATGACAACACAATAAGCAACGCCACAAGTGAATAATAGAAAAGAAAACAAAAAAGAAATAAAACGATATTTTATTGACTAATTGGAATGAAACAATCTGTATGTAAATCTGAATGGCAAGTGGACGAAGCCACAGGCATAACTAGTTATACATATGTCTGGGGCTGAGATTCTAATTATACGACGAAATTAAGTTTGCCAGCAGTCGGCACTGACAAGCAATTTCCAATTAAATGTGGCTGCGACGTTGTAATTTATGGTATTGCCATAAACCATTACTACTCAGGATTATACAGGGTGTTTTGGGAATGCTCCCGAAAACGAAGACAAGTGATAGTACTAATGATACCTTTGATGAAGGGACGGAATAAAATTCGATCCTGACTAAAAATAATCGTATGATCCTGATTAGAATGTTTTATTAGCGTTAGTTTGCTCCATCATGTTAGTCCAGCTGGTTTTGTTATCACGCTTCATTGCTGGTTCTTGTTTTTAGTAAGTAATGAATTTTTATGAAACTGTCGTTTAATTTAGCTGTACTTACAAGATTGAGTGCAAATAATGCTAATAAAATGTGTTGAAATTATATATTTTTTAGTCAGGGTCGATATTTTTCCATCCCTTCATCAAAGGTGTCATTAGTACAATCACCCGTCTTCGTTTTCGGGAGCAGTCCACAAACACCCTGCATAAATGTATAGATTTTTACCTATTCCTATCATAGTACTGTCGTGTTTAGCTGATAATGTTGATATATAGTTATATGTGTAATTTAGTAGAAAGTTAATTGTATGTACCTAGTTGCTAAGCCTTAATAATAAATAAATTAACTTTTACAAATATTTCACAGCTATTACGATCGCCAATAAACAAATAAATCTATATCAGTCTTCAGAAAGAATTTATATAAGTGTGTGGTTGCAAAACCTCAAATTTTCCCCTTTCTGAGATTTCGCAATAATAGACAGACCAACAGAAAAACCAAAAGATTGTATAAAGTTGCTTTCGCTGCTCACCAAAAGTTAAGAAACGAATTTTTTGTCAGGTTTCGTAGCAAGTTTTAATAACGAATAAAGGTTGCCAATACTCCTTATAAAAGTTTATCCGGGAAAGTTCGACAGAATTCGGTTGTATCTTTAAAGTCCGAGACAAGGCGGGTTTTATAAGTTCGATCCGTGTATATGTTGTTAAAATTTATCACGTCATACATATAATAAATCAGTAGGTACCGCGTGTCTGTACATAGAAGGAAAATACTCAAAAATTGACAACTAGACTTGGTTGACAAAATCGCCATGATTGCGAACGAAGCCGCTGGCAAAAGCTAATTAATATGTTATAAAACTTAATCTTGACTTTTATCCTTATTAATATTATACGACCTTATTAATACATACACGAAATTTTGTATGTATGGATGTTTGTTGCTCTTTTACGCGAAATCTACTGAACTGGAAATTACTGGGTTTTATTTAAACTTTATAGAAATGTAGCTCATACATCAGAACAACATACGAGGCTCGTATAGGCTATAATTTATAAGAGATATTGTGACACGGATGAAACCGCGGGGCACAACTAGTTATCAATAAAAAATTCTTTAGTCCTCCACTGATCTGAATTAAACTTGCAAATTATTCTTAGAATGTATTGTAACCCATTAATTTAAAATTTCACATGTGTAAATATTTATTTTTCCCCTCTATTATTGTTTTCATTCGCCTAGCTTTCTTTCTATTTGTTTATGTGAAAAATTTCACAGAACGCATTGTTATTTTTGACGTTTTTATCTGTTCGAAGATAAATTCGCTGTTAAAACTTTGGTTCGACTTTAATGTATATTTAATTTTAAAATATATTGCGAGTTTGATAAATGACTGCGATTATTGGAATATCCGAATTAATGTCACAAAGATTTTGGGATATTTTTAATTTCGCTAATAGTTGATTGAGTTTTGTTTTATGTAGCTTAGAAGATAATCTTTTACTAAAAAAATCTAAAATATAGTTCACTTGTTCTTACATCAACTGTCTGCCTATGAAAATCCCGTCAGAGTCTGGCCGATTCAGAGATTAGCCAGAAAAGACAGACAAAAATTGTAAAAAATGTTATTTTGGTACATGTACCGTGTACTTAGCAAGAAGCGGTTATTTTAATATTAGAAAGAAACACCCTATATTTATTTATCTGTATAGATGATGATGATAGAAAATTTAGCATTATACTCCACAATATCAATTATCGACTAGTATAAGTCCCGTCAAAATTGTCTCAGTCGTTTCCGACATTAGCCGAAGGAATAAATAGACAAAATATTTTTTTTATGGGATAGGACGGCAAACTAGCGTACAGTTCACCTGTACTAAGTGATTCCTGTCACCCATGGACACCCAAAATAAGTAGATCTAGAAGTCGCGTTGCCAACTTTAAAGCCTTAGCCATATTATATCATTTAAAATATTTCTATATTCTGTCTATGATATAACTATATTTTAAAATGTATTGCGAAAAAGCTTGTATTTTGTTACGAAACTGACACTTCATTTTTATTTACGTGTAAATACAAAAGTAACATTTTTAAAATACCCTCTGTGTTACTCGTTCCAATCTAAAAATCCCCGCTTCTCTAAATTTCAGACATCTAAAGACACCGCGATTTCACAAAAGATACCTGTGTTTGAAAATCTCGCAAAACGTTAGCTTTTGTAAGACGTATTTTTTGAAATTCGAAATGTAACGGAGAAAGGAATAATGTAAATAAAAATGTTTACCAGATGTTTGGTCTTTGTTCTGACTTCTTCACTTTGAAAGGTTTTTGTTTAAAATGCCCTTCAGAGTTTAATGCTTACGTTTATTTGTTTTATATAACCGACTCGGAAAGTATAGTTATGGTTTTAGAGTGAATTGTAGTTCAACAGGTATGATAAAAAACCTTTATACATTAATTAACGGTGTTTCTAGGTTGTAATGTTATATTCAGGTATATAAAATATTCCCGCGGCTTCTATTAATAAACATAAATGAAATTATTAAAATAAAATAAACCTAAGTTACTCCTTATCAGTTATCTACCAGTGAAAGTCCCGTCAAAATCGGTCCAGTCGTTTCAGATATTTGCCAGAACAAACAGAGAGACAGACAGACAAGAATTCTATAAAATATTATTTTTATATATGTACCGTTTATACTTATGCGTTTAGTAATAAGCGGGTACTTTATAATTACAAACAGATACTACTATTTCATTTATCTGTGTACATAGTCATTTTCAGTAGATTTATCGCTCACTTTTTTTTTCATTTATTTACTTATTACAACATTAAAAATAAAATACTTAAATACTACAGTGTGCTATAAACGATAATTGGTTTTTCTGCACACCACATGTAAAAGCATTCTTCATTCTTCATTCTTCATTCATTCATTCTTCAAACGCTTTAAGTTTTGTTTTGCTAAAAAGCCTAAAGCCAACTCCAACGTTCCATCTATTCACCAAAATTTAGCAAAACTTGTTCATCAGTTTCCAAGAATACGCGTACCTAAGTTTTATAATATTTAATTGTTTTTTTTCTCTTGTTCACAGTATTGTTCGTCTCTTCGCGCAGAATAAAGAGGATAAGAAAAGAGTTGAAAAAGCCTTAAGCGAATCAGGTTTACCTACAGGCAAGAACGACACTATCTGTCAGTCCAAATTTCAATTTGAAGATTTCTTCAGCTTTTATAAGAGCCTCACTCAGCGCCCTGAAGTGTTGAAGATTTTTAATGATCTGTAAGTAACAATGGCGCTATACAGGCTGTTTGGGGACTGCTCCCGAAAACGAAGACAGGTGATAGTACTAATGACACCTTTGATGAAGGGACG
>JAOSYY010025195.1:0-10054 GCA_025727935.1 Hebomoia glaucippe | reverse complement strand
AATCGATAAATAAACTATCCTATCTCTTAAGTTTGTGCATAGCACTCATTTTAAAGAAAAAACCGTTAAAATCGGTTAAGTGGTTTAGGAGTCCATTGAGGACAAACATTGTGACACGAGATTTATATATATTAACATAGATTCCTTTTCCTTTCAGATAAAACAATGATAAATAGTTATTTTCTGTCTTTAGAGCCCTATCTAGCTCTGTACAAAAATTCAGCAAGTTTGATGGGAAAAACGTAATTAGTGTGATATTTTTCAATATCACGTTGTAAAGTTCAGATAATTCTTATTATATTATGACAATGATTTGTTGGTTATGTATGTCGAATTTAACAAACATGTCTTATTGTCGATAATGCAGAAGTACTAAACATAAGTACTTTATAGATTAAACTATTTTTTTATATTAATCTTATAAATATTTTGCTTATTTTTGTTTGAAATTTTATGAATTATTTAATAATAAACTTTACGAAAATTCGCGCTTGTGGAGTTGAACACTTAGTAATTGCGCCAGGAGGCAATGACTTGTATGTCCTTGAAAGACGAGTATTATTGAATTAAAAGATGGATTGAGTTATAATTGCATAGTGAAAACTAAAAGAAGATCTTAATACAATAGTAAAAGTTTTATATAAAATATATTTATAATCATCTTAAGAATATAATAAATTGATAATCTTATACGTCCTTTTATAGCACATAATATTTTTTAATAAGGCTTGTTCTTACAAGTGAAAATATATTAGGAAAAGTATAAATGAACAGAACTGTTCCTACTATAGACACGTTAGTTATAAAAATAAACAAGCATTCCTAGGGTTAAGTATCATTTAAGTAAGGTCAAGCTCTGGTGATTATTCACGATTTATAGTAATGGCGTTCGGACTAGAAAAGTTTTTATCACTGTAAGGAAAATTATACTTAACTTTAGTTCTTAGCATGTGGTATCTAATTTATTGTTTGACTTGAATAATACGAGTATACAGACATTTTTTTATTGAGAAAGAAAATCTGTTTGAATCTTTCGAAGGCTCTTTATAACGTTCGATAAAAATGCAATGTACACTGTAAATTTTAAAAGCTTATTTAAATTTCTCTTGACTTTTAAATTGCTTTCCTATTATTATTAGCTCATTACCTGCACTCAGCAACGCTTTGCTGTAGTTGACTGATTATTTGTAAATGAAAAAACCTCAGCGTTACCTAGGATGAGAGTTTATTTTAACAAAAATACCATTTATATTTCATATGAATTCGATAGATTCTATAAATTAACTAGTCTATTCGTGCGTCCTTAAATTAAATACGATATCCGTATATGTAAATAATAGATTTTGTGTATATGTATATAAAATTGTTACGTATAATAACGTATTTTCAAGCAATGACGAAATGTTTTCATAACTATGTTAACTTGGATGTTTAACTTTTTGTTAGACCAATGGTTGTCAGTAATTCTGCTATCTCATATATCTATCGTGTCTAAACACATTGCCTTAACTAATTTTATTTTAGATTCTTAGAAAAAGAGCAAGTTTTCAAGTTCATTGTTCTTATATAAAAGCTTCCTCCACAAATATCGGGATCGAAATCCTGGCAACGTTACAAAGCGTGTCGTGTGTTAGAACTAACAAGTTAACAATGGCGTTTGAACGAAATTTCATGAATCGTTTGTCACGAACGCGCCAACTGAGGTTCGAAATTTCTAAAATGTATCGAATAAGTTTTAATGCTTTTTTACTTGATAGGTGATTTGATTTGAGGGCTCTATAGCCTAGCGGTTGGGTTAAGCAACCGTGACGCCAGAGCACCGGTTTCGAGTTCCGGTCGGAACGCAGTTGCATTTAAAAATATGTAATTTGTGTTCTGCCTTTACGAGCTGTCTGTGGCCGGACGAGTGTCAAATCATAGGCATTTCGAGTATTAAATGTGGTGGGAGGAACTCCTAATAATTCAAGTTCCGTCCGGGTCACGTACCACCGTTCATAGATGGAAAAGTCGTGAAGTGCTATGCGCGTTTCGATTTCAGACTACGAATTTCCGAATACTCGAAATAAAAATAAATAAGGCCTTAAGATTGGCAACGCAACTTCTAGATCTACTGATCTTGGAGGTGTACATATGCGACAGACATCGCTTAATATAAGTGAACTGTATGCTCATTTGCCTTCCTATGGCATAAAAAAGGTGAGCTTAAAGCACTCTCGTTATTACTAGAGTGAGATAACAGATCCGCCAGACCTTACTCATTTTCCGATTGACAAGACGTATATATACTATTTACTAGACATTATAGTAGTGTTGGTATGTACAATGAAGAAATACTCGCTAACTTGTACCGACACTTACCACTTACTTATCAGGTCTTACTTACAGTGTGAGTGCTGATTTCTACGTATACATATTGTTGCCCATTTTTAGCAATATTGTGACGTGACGTGACGTGACGTGACGTGACGTGATCATCGTCGATCAGCCATAGGTTTTTACAATCGAAGTTTCTATTTATAAAACATAATTAACACCTTTTATAAATGCATATGAAATTACATAGGGTAGACCTAATAAACTCTATTTATATATGTTTCGTCTATCTCTATCTGTCTGTTTATTCTAGCTAATCTCTGAAATGACTGGATCAATTTTGACGGGACTCTCTCGGTTACATAGCTGATATTATGGAGCATAACTAGAACTTTTTCATCACGTTTAAAATTCGAATTTTCGTGTATCTTCGTTTTTCTATTTTAGCGAAATACGCCAGTTTTAAATTGTATACATGTTAAATATCCAGAAAAATAGATTACTAGTTTCTATCATTCCACCTAAAATAAACGAGAATTTCATCGCAGCTTGATAAATGGTAACAAAAGGATCCGATTAAAAAATGGCGACCGCACACATTAATTTTCAAAACGTTCACACATTTGTTAAACCTTTGCAAAACCGCAAATAACCCGTTATCTACCACAGTGAGATTCTCCCCACATAACCGCTGTGAAATGCGTTTAGAGAAAAAACATTTTACGTTTAGATAAGATTTTTTAAGCCTTTCATACTACGATATCTGTAGATAAAATGTTGAAATGTTTATTTGTAACATCAAATTAATTGCATACCTGTAAACGTGTTATATATTGAAGAATATACGACAGTTCTAAATACGACACGATTAATATAAATTTAATCTGCCTCGGAAACAGCTAAACCAATTTTAACTGGATTTTCATCAACAGCTATTTTTATACTTATTTTATACAGACTCTGTTCAAATAGAATAAATACATAAAACTCTGCGTCTTGAACTAAACAAGCAAAATCCTAAGCGTTATTTATTATATTAGAATAACATTACAAATGAGGAAAAAATATATCTTATAACTATGTTCTTTATGATTAAATTTCTGGGATAAGACTTTTAAAATAGATTTGTGGATTCCACCTTTGACGGTTGCGTCGCTAAAGTTCGAATCTCTATGGAAATTAAACTTCCGAATTCCGAAAAGTTTGTGGATCTCACTTCAAAAGTTCCCAAATACTAAGATATTTTGTCCTTTATAAATATTTACTCGCCTATAACATTATATTAGCAAAGACTATTTTAGAAACCAAAAAGTGAGACAGGTGTTTCAGGAAATAGTGTCTACATATCAAATATTGATTGAAACCTCACTACACATTACTCAAATAAGCCTACTATTATGCTAGTACCGTCCGGATCACAAACTACCATTGATAAATGAAAAGGTCGTATAATAATGGCGCGATTAAACTTCAGTCTATGAAATTTAGAATTTTTGAAATGTATAAGACCCGTAGGAGTACGTCTCATGGCTAAGGTATTAAATTAGGCAGCGTATGACCTAGCTCTATCGGTCTTGATGGTGTCCGTAAGAAACGGTAATCGCCGTCTACTTAGATCAGAAAACCATGCACTCGTTTGCCTCCATATACTAATAAAAAAATTAGATAGAGCTGTCACAATAAAAATATTTAATTTATGTTTGCACCACACCCCATTGTAAAATAGGAATTCCCAGACTAAATTTCAGGTGGCGAAGAACCTGATCCAATACAACCTTCAGGTTACTCAAATATCTCTCGCAATAATAATATAATTGAGGGTTGAAAATCTCATAAATATTAACACTTCTCAACAGTATTTCGGGACATCCGAAGTTAAATTGGAACGAGAAACAGTCCCGAACATTTCTTTGTAATTAATCGAGGAAGTTTTGGAATGTTTGGAGACTACATCGAAGTCTTAGAAGCACTGATTACTAACTGTACAATAACGTTATCAGAGTGTTATTTAATTTAACCATTGCTTGTTTAATTCTAATTCAAAAGTAAACTAGGAAAACAATATTTTTGTATGCTGGTATATTTCTAAAATGTATAAAATTGAAAGCTTTTATTTCTATTTCATAATGTATGTTTATACTATAATATTATAAAGCTGAAGAGTTTTTTTGTTTATTTGAACGCTGTAAGATTAGGAACAGCTGGTCCAATTTGAAAAATTCTTTTAGTACCGCATAGTACATTCATCGGGAAAGGTTATAAGGTTTTATTGTATTTAAAAAAAATGGATTTGCCTAGTCAGCTAGTGTTATATATAAAATTCTCATTAATAATAGTTATCACAAGATGTATTTTAATGTTGACAACTAGCTTAGCTTAGCGTTAGTGCAACCTCCATCGGCAATAGTGTGAACAACTATAAGCTTTGATTCCACAGTTTCAAACAGTGTCAAATAACAAACGAAGTTACCAGGAAAAGTTTAATTTCAAATACTATATTCAGGTTATTAATGGTTCAACAAATCTTATACATTGCACAATTAAGTAATTCCCATATAGGTTCATTATTACTCTATTATTGATCATAATTTTTAAAATTCAAGGAGTAGACAACAGAAAAGAAGCTTTAAGTATTAGGATGACCATTTATTCTATAAGATTTCCATTTTCAAAATTGTAAGAGCTCCCTATAAAGCAAAACTGTCTTAAGATTGCATTAATGTTTTTCAGGAAAAAAACTAAGAATTGTGTGATGATTTTAATAATTTAAATAATTAATTAAACGATGTCATTATAAATTTTAATAATTAGTTAAAAGCTAGGGTAACTTGTTCAATACCGTTATCTATAGCCGACGGTTAGTACAACCAGATAGGAACACCACAAAATATAATTAATTATTCGGTAACGAAGTATATAACTTATATATTTTGAGCATTCAAAATCATAGTACACGATCCGAACAGAATTTTAAATAAAATCGTTCTTACTTAATACTTGAAATTTTATTGGAAGTGCCTAAGTTTAAGATGCTTATAGAAATTAGAATATTTAATTTAGAATCAAACTCGCAAATCGTTTGTTTAAGGCTAGGCTTCGTTCATTTAAATTATCAAATCTTTGTTTTATTTACACAATTTCAAGGTATAGAACAACATTAATAGTTATTTCTTCGACTCCAATTTCGATTTATCTACAATAGAAACACACCTGGTACAGAGATTGGATCGTTCAATCAATCCGAAGTCTCGTAACGTAATTCCTTCTTTAATTCTGACAACGTACCGATATCGCGATCGTTCTTAACACTGAACTAGACTTAAAGAACAAATAATTTTTATTAATTTCTATAATAAGTACTTGGTACATTTAAAATATAACATACGCTCTATTTCTTATTCAGATATATTCCGTAATATGTTTTTATAATCTGTTTAATTTTTTTTAAAAGATTACATAACATAATCAGATAAGATAACATAAAGATTCGAACTAACAATGGATGTCCAAGAAATCGATTTCGTTAACAAACACTGTTTATCGCATTATTATTGTATTATCTATATATTGAAAGATACAATGAGGTTGGTGACCGAATAAAAATATTAGTTTACTGCTAAGAAAACCCATTGAAATCGATCTAGCTATTTCCGAGATTTGTCCGAACAAACAGACGTAAAGACAAAAATTTAATATTTTTTTATGTATAAATACATACTTTACTCTTTATAAGTATATGTATAATATATAGCTTCATATGCATTTATAAAAGACGTAATTATAATATTACAAACAAAACCTCCAACTTTATTCATGTGTTGCACCTAATATCGGCCATAGGTACCTAATTGTTCAGTACCATCGATCTTTCAAAAATAAAATAATGTCATTAAAGGTAGTACAGACACTATATATACAAAAAAAAACGTAAAAATGAGACAGAAAAATATACAACTTAGGGAATAGTCAAATTGATTTAATAAGTTGAGAATAGTAGACGTGTCGATAACCCTAAACAGTGTTAATCAAAGCATCATTTTTAAATTTCTATTATCAGTTATGTTATAAGTGTTAATAAATAATGTATTTCGTGTGTATTTAGTAGTGTAAAGACATTGGAACACACCAAAATGTATCTAGTAAAAATTATAATTATACTTTTCGTTGATATCGTTATAAAAATCAACGCTGCGAGGATTCTAGGAATTTTTCCAACTCCGTCAATTAGTCATCAAGTTGTTTTTCGTCCAATAGTACAGGAATTGGCAAAGAGAGGCCATGAAGTTATCGTACTAACGACGGATCCAGTGTATCCGAAAAACAAGAGCCCTACCAACTTCACAGAGATCGACGTTCATGATCTATCATACAAAGGAAAGGAAGAGTGGATGCAAATACAGCAAGGTTCCAAATTAGGTTTCATAGGTCAAGTGAAAGATATTTTTGAAAAAATCACCGATTTATTTGAGAGGCAAATCCAAATACCTGAGTTTCAGAAATTGTATGAACAGAAATTTGACCTCTTGCTTGTGGAAGCATATGTGCGTCCAATTTTGGTATTAGGTCACGCTTTTAAAGCACCTATCATTCAAATTAGTTCTTTTGGAGGTGGACCATCCATGTACAGTGCATTTGGAGCCCCTTCGCATCCGTTAATGTTTCCCTCAACAATGGCCCAGAGAGTTTATAATTTGACACTTACGGAAAAAACTACGGAGTTATTGAAAAACTACTTCGTAGAATTTATACTTTCACAATCAGATGAATTTGATTACCGGATGATGAGAAGGAATTTTGGTAAGGATGTTCCTAATTACGATGAATTACAAAAGAATGTTAAAATGTTGTTCTTGAATGAGCATCCAATTTGGGCAGACAATCATCCAGTGCCACCTAATATTATTTATATAGGTGGTATTCATCAACCACCTGAGCCGGAATTGTCTAAGGTACCGTAATAGATAGTTTATTGCAGTTAATATTGTAAATATAGTAAAGATATATTGTCTTAAGATTGAAACAATAGAAAATTTTACAAACAAATAAAAAATATATTATTAGTATAAATTAAATGGTAACTTTAATAATATACTATAATATATTTTTACAGGAACTTCAAACGTTTTTAGATTCATCCAAAAATGGAGTTATTTACATAAGTTTCGGCTCAAATGCGAAACCATCTGTTTTTCCTCCAGACAGTATCAAAGCGATGACAACAGTGTTATCTCAACTCCCTTATGATGTGTTATGGAAGTGGGACAAGGATGAATTTCCAGCAAAATCAAATAATATTAGAATTGCCAAATGGTTTCCTCAGCCCACACTTCTTAGTAGGTGCATCTTAATTTGATTAATACGATAGTATAATTCATTTCATTCACAGCATTGATTATATAATTATATGTTTTCTCTGGCCAACCTTACAATAAGACGCATGTCATAAATAAAGATATCAGACAATTAGCGACGTAATCGCGATTTTTTCAGAACATCCAAAAGTTAAACTCTTCGTTACTCAGGGTGGTCTACAATCAACTGATGAAGCTATCAATGCTGCGGTACCATTTGTTGGTATCCCCTTGTTTGGAGACCAGTGGTACAATGTGGAAAAATATGTTCATCATAAAGTAGGACTGCAACTCGATATCAATTATATCACTGAAGACGCTTTTAAAAATGCTGTAAAAACAGTTATTGAAGATAAGAGGTGAAAGAACTTATTGAAATCCTTGTGTCACTTACGTTAATTTTTTTATCAATTTTGTTAACAATTTTATGGGTTATAAGGGTCTCCGTGAGACCTTAATTTATTATTTCAAATAACTTGATATAAGCAGTAATTTTTTGTTTATCTTTATTCTATGTTAGACGCAATACCAAACTAATTATGCATAGCGTTGTTTTGTAGGTTATGTCAAGACCTTTGAAATGTTGTATAGTATTGCCAGATACGAGCTCTTTAGCGCTTTGTACATAGCCTGAAATTCAAAAGACAAAAAAGTGGAAGGGAGATATTTGACAACCTATTATATTAAGATAGATTCAAATTAATATGCGTCTCTATTTTGTTATATCTTGAATACTAATAAAAAGTAATTATGTTTGAGTAGCTTTGACGCCAAAAAAGGAGTACTTGTACCAACGCAATATAATTATGAACAGGGTGAAAAAATGTATCCAACTTAAAAGTATTTTCTTTTTTTCAGCTTTAAAGATAATGTACTAAGGTTACGGTCGCTTATGAGAGAGTACCCAATAAAGCCAGTGGATCTTGCCGTATGGTGGGTGGACCACATTCTTAAATTTGGAGGTGAACACCTGAAGTCGCCAGCTGTAGGTTTAACTTTCTATGAGTACTACGAAGTTCCGTTAATTTTAACATTGGCAGCTATTTTAATAACTATTTTAGCTATCACCGTTATATCATTTATATTTGTTTTTAGACTTATAAAAAATTGTATAGTAAAACCAAAGAGTCAAGCGACGGGGAATAAAAAACAAAAATCACTTTAATATATGTTTTTTATTATTATTTATATATATTCTAATCTATGGCGTATTCATTGATGTGAAAATGATAAAAATTCGACAATGCAAATATTTAAAATTTAATAAGGAAAGTACTTATATTATGTTGATATTCTATAATTAAATACCAACGTTTCATGACTATAGATTATGTTATCAAAGAAGGAGTATGTAGATGTTTTAGATTATGTTTAATTCCATAAAATAAATCTTTATTTACACTAAGCAGGGATGAATATTTATGAGTGGACGTGCGGACAGTGGGAATGTATAAGGAGTTCATTCGAATTTTTCCTCTTTGAACTTAATAAAAAGTAGAGTTACATAAATTAAATAAATATTCAAAAATGTTTCATATACTAGTAGTAGTTATTAAGTCATTTTGAGATGAATACTCCTCGTAAATAAATAAATACAAGTTTCAATAAAGATTTTCATTACTGACCCTTTAAAAAATTTATGTGTGTATGTGTATAATGTATATACTATAATATATAAGAACCTTGTAAAACGTCCTTTTTGTGAGTTGACTGGGCCCAATATGTGTGTAATGGTTTCTAATATGTGCATTTCTTTGTATTGTCAATCCAATGTATGGATCGAATTCAATAAAATAAAAAATAAATATAAATGTTTTGTATAGAAAAGCTTATGAGAGTCATTAACCTATATAATCGTGGTTGATATTATATGTCAAAGAGACACATAATTAATCTTTTTGTAAGTATAATAATAAATTAAATTCCGATTAGACTTTAAAAGTAACATGAATATATTTGACAAAGCGATAGCCCTGCATATTAATTAAAATGCACATTCAATGGCAATATTTTTGTCACTTCATGTTAAAAGTGAAAAATATATAATCTTATTGATTTCCAGATTACGTCACGATTCAGCATCAAACCTACTGTATGTATAAAGTAAAGTTGTGTCAATTTTATCATTTATAACTTGAAAACAGCTGGACCAGTTTTAATGACGTAGAACTCGTTGGATTCGTATCCTCAAGTAACTATTATATATAGGGTCAATTAAAAATATACTTTCTTTGACAAAATGCAAGCTAATCTTTGTTGCATAACGCAATTGTTAGCTCACGTCTCAACTTACATTAAAAAAAAACGCTAATATAATTGTGTCCATGTAAAACTGCGACAGTGAGTTTTATATACTCACATTCTACGTATACAAGGAAAAATAATAGCAC